>JAJAGP010000197.1:498494-616755 GCA_025084515.1 Ancistrus triradiatus | reverse complement strand
CAGCTTGGCAGAGGTGGGATTTGAACCAGTACCTTAACCGCTAGGCTACCACAGTCCCACCCGGAAGGCACTGGAGGAACCACTAGGGGCTTGAACCCTGGTCTTCTGGTCCACGGGCCAGGAACTTAACCTCTTCCTCACCTCACTCCCATATATGGTGACTGCTATATTCTTAAAGCATTATTTATATTTTTATTCGGGTATGTTAAACAGGATGCTGAGGTGGCACAGTCCAAGACTCCCATGGTTCACTACCCATGCCGGTGAACTCTGGGGAAAATCTGAGCTCAAAACGTGTAAAACAAACCAAATCCCTTGAAAGAATAATACATTTAGTTAGTCAAAACATTAAAGTATACTGTATGTTCATAACATTTCCTATGAGGTATTAAAAACGAACTAGACCTTACATTCACGCGTTATTCTAAATCGACCTCACACACTTGTTCGTAGGACGTTTGGTTTAGCGAACTGATTTGTTTACCAGCTTGTTGTGCATTAGTGCGTCATTTCTCTGCTTACCCGGCACCCTTATTTGATTATCGTGAACCACGGCATGTCGGGGAGAAACTCGAACCATCGAACCAGCTTATGACCAAGAAAAGAGCTTCTGTGGACTGGAGCTCTCAACCTTCTACTCAGTACTCCGTCAGGTACCCTCAAAGGTTCACTAACGATTTGTATTTATCAAGCCAGGTTTTGTTCCTACACCTTTTGGCGCGCACCATCCAGACCCAGTTCAGGCTTGTTTTTGAGCACCCAATGAAACCAGCCCCGGTTTTCTAGTACAAAAAAATGTAAATTTCTGTGTAATTTTCCACACATTTCCCACACTTGCGAAGGAGACAGAAAGTGGATCGTACCATTTGCGACGCAAAGGGGAACTGCTTTATTTTCGATGTTTAAATATTGTGTTTAGACCATACTTTCTGTTGTTTTAACTTTTTTTTTCAGCTTATCAGAGACAAACCTCCTTATTTATAAAAGAAACAACAAGAAACGACCTTTTACTCCTATTTTTAGGCATACTAGGACCCAGTTTAGGGGTTAGACAAGCCTATGCTCCAGATCCTACATTTGGATCCGCATTAAAGGTTTAAAATGCTCTTAAAATGTACAATTAAAGGTTAATTTCCTGCAAGAGTGTAGAACCTTCTAGGTTCTGATCTACTGACCAGTAGGTTATGGATTTGAGTCGCGTTCCATCATTGAGGATGACCCAATTACACTGAATCATGTAAAACTGCTTATTGTAAGTCTTTAGAGTTTGATGGGTAAGCGATTTTGGTTCTGGACTACAAGTCTGAAGTCAGATTCCAGCTCTGCCACGGTTGGACCCTTGAGCAAGGCCCTTAAGGTTCCACAATCCAGCTCAGTTTACTCAGTGTTTCTGTTTTTTACTCTCAAGGCAATGCTTTGACAGACTGACTCGTGTAAGATTGTTTATTGTAAGTCTTTAGACTTTTGTGGTTTAGTGTTTTTGCTCTGGACTACGAATCTGAAGTCAAATTCCATCTTTGCCACTGTTGGACTCTTGAGCAGGTCCCTTAACCTGCTACAATCCAGCTTAATTAACGCTTATCTGTACATGTAAGTATATATACATTCTCAAATCAACATTATGTACACAGATCTGGAAGTTAAGCAACAAAGAGTGCAAAATGCAAACTATCATTTTCTCTGGTTTTACTGTCTGTAGGTTGTGTGTGTTTGAGTGTGTTTTATTCTATAACTTATTTTATTCTATAAAATAAGAAAGATGATGCCGTCTTTGCAGACCTCGATTAATAATACTAATAATAATACACAAATCAATTTTTCAATCACAGCCTTTAAGTGCCTTGATCTTTTCCTCAATAAAATGTGGTTCAGGTGATCACCTAGTCAGCAGCTCATTAATTAAGTACAATCAGGTGTGTGTGTGTGTGTTGGAATTCGTCAGATACTTGAAGTAAATTGCTGCCGTACATAGATAGACAGATAGATATGTTGATTTTGAGAAAACATGAAGAGGTCTCAATTTTTTTAGTTAAAAAAAGTGAAAAGTGTTGCTGTGTGGATTAATAATACTAACAGTGATTTGGTCCTTCAGGTTTTCGGCCTCCTTCCGAAGCTGCTCCATTTCACCCATGGTTGTCAGGGTCCGTCAGCCGTAATGAGATCAGGTGAGCAGCGATGATTCTGGATAAAAATAAACAGAAAAAGAGCTAAAGGTGATAAATGGTTAAAACAGCCATTAAAATCCGTGCCTATAAACACTGGGAATCATTAATGACATCAAGATGGACGCATTAACAAGACCTTTAACAAAACCGGTTACAGTATAATGGTCTTTCATTTATGTGTAAATAGGAAGGTCACATTTTGGTGCAGCTGATGCCCTCGCTGGCTTTGGTGTCTATTTGCAATTCAAAAATGTCTCAACTGGTTTGCAAATGGCCACAAATAAGCAAACAGGCACTGATTCTGTCTTGAAATCAATGAGAAAGCTGCACATTTGGGTTTAATCTTGGTATGAAGAACCCAAAGCACAAGCATAGTGAAGGAGTTTTATACATTTTATGTAATGTAATGACAGTAGTTTTAAAAGTTTGTCTCAATCTTATGAGAACCACAAATACAACTCTGAGTAATTAGATTACTGTTACACTGGTAGATGTCAAATGTCAAGAGCGATGTATTGTTTAACAATATTTCCTCAGTCTTACAAATAAATACGATAACACCATTACAGAAACATTAGTAAAGTCGATCTCTGACATCCATAACGCTCTGATCTGATTCACAGCCATGTAATTAATCAGCGTACAATTAAAATGGAAAAAAAAAACAACCCCAGACCAAACAGGACATCATTTTATCGTTGTTAGATTTATCCTTACCTTAAAAAGCGATGTGTTTTATTCTGGCTGAAGCTTAAATGCGTCCCTATCCAACGCTTATGACCAAATGAGTTTGCCTAAAATTTGTTTGAGGACGGCGAGAGCATGGGACAGAGCTCAGGCAGGGATGGGACGGAGGGAGGGGACTGGCCATCGTGGACTTTATTCAAATGATTTACTTTGGCTTAACAGCAAACAAGGTGCCGCCTTTAAAATAGGGACGTAGTGATGATTTGTATTTAAGGGAGCACAGCGACGACCCGTAGAAGAGGCACC
Source organism: Ancistrus triradiatus (assembly GCA_025084515.1). NCBI lineage: Eukaryota > Metazoa > Chordata > Actinopteri > Siluriformes > Loricariidae > Ancistrus > Ancistrus triradiatus. The sequence goes on along the minus strand of JAJAGP010000197.1, from coordinate 613,597 downwards.
GGGGGGGGGTCTATGAGGAGCCAGAAGGGGAGGGAATTGTGGACGGATGGAGGCTAGAGTGGTTTAAATCCACAGCCGAGGTTTTAAAGGGGAGCTCAAATCCTCTCTCATCGGATTAGACTGCTCTTTGCACCAGATAAAAAGCAGGGGGGGGGAAAGAGATGTAGCAATGTGTGTGTGAGGAGGAGAGAGGGGCGGGACTGTGGGCCTGGGCCTAATTTGAATCCCTGACGTGCACGGATTGTTTTGATTTGACTGTATTATCAGCAAGGCGATACAAAGCGCTAATCAAATCAGTAAAGAAAACGGAGAATAAATTCAGTAAGCTGTCTGTAGTTTCAGTTTGTAGTAAATGGAAAAGGCAGAGTAAAACCCAATATTTGTTCACTAGCTTGTAGATTGGAGGATTGTTGTACAGGATTTTTTTAGACTGTAAGGTATTTTATCTTACAGATTCTTCAATTAAGTTGCAGATTTGGTTCATTGTGTGTATTTTATTTTGATTTCACATTCTAAAAATAATGATAATGACTGAATGTGAACGAGAAAGCACTCAAACACAATTGCAAGCGCTATTATTTTTATTATAATGTGTGTTTTTGGTTTGTTTTAGTTGTTTTATTTTGTTTGCTTTGTGCAGTGTTGAAGAACATTAAAAAGTTTTCTAAGCAGTATTTCTTTGCTGGAGTTGAGGTAAGCTACGGTCATTGTTTTGTCAGCTTGTATGTTTATTTGTCAGGGATATTTCACGGCGGCGGGGAGGGAAGGGAAAGGGGCTGAGAAGAGGGCGGGGGGAGGAACGAGAGGGGGGGTGGAGAGTTTCCGCCCGTGTCTTGCTACTTCACCCCCCTTTCACGGCCAACTCACCTTTCTATTGCTTCCTTTTCGTCTGTCCGTTCTCTGGTTCTCTTCCTTTATCACCCGCCTTTCCCATGTGCCATAACGGCCTCCCTCTCATCCCCCTCTAACCTCATGTTCATCCTACCTTGCCACCTGCCCCTCCATTTCTCGTTAGTATAGCATTCATCCTTACCTTGCCATCGCCTCCCGCTTCCTATCTCCCCCTCTTCTTATTGCGCTCTTTCTCGTTTGTTCCCTTTCCCTCTGGCTCTGTTGTCTTTCTCCTCTCTTTCATGGAACTTTTAATCCCCATTAAAAGTGTGTTTTGGTAGTTGTAGAGTCTCGAGCCAGACCTGTAGCTGAATTATGAAAATGAGTGTAATCACTTACCTAGTGCACTGGATTATTTTCCCCCGGTCCTTATTATGGTTGTAGTAATTTAAAGAGAGGCTGACACGTTCCTTTGCTTTTCGTTGCGACGCGTCCTGCTTTACAATCCCTCCTCATCCCGGTCCCGTCCGGCTGCCACCTCTTGCCTCCTGTATGAGGGACAGAGGCAGGGACGCGAAGCTCAAATGCAGTTTCAGGAGTTGGCGGATAAAGCAGCGGAGGAGAGTGAAGCATGGATTCCGGATCAGCAGAAGCGGAGATGTATATCAAGAAGTCCACAGAGGAAAAACATTTTTTTTGCTTGTAAATGTGGAACATTTGAAAGTGCTGTAAACAATTCTCTTGCGTCATGTGAGCTGAGAAGTCGGGACATGACGGGGTCTGAGATTGCGCCCCATGAAATAAGGGGTTCACATAGTTTCCAGCTTTATATAGACATGAAAAGTAGATTTATTTGTTAGCAGAATGTATTTGATTGATATTAGTGACTAGACCATGTCTTTCCAACCTTTAATCCTTATGCTCATGAAAACTCCGGAAAAACCCCAGAGAACACATGATGCCACATAAACACACCCTGGAGGGGACGCCAATCTATCGCAAGGGCCAGGAGGGGTCGCTGTTTTAACAGACGGGAGATGATCCTGCAACAGAGCCCCCTTTAGTTAGAACCGCTGCCTGGGCACACAAGAACATACTCACTCAGTCACAGTGGGACACTCTGGATATACCAATTAGCCAAACACGTCTCTGGAATGTGAGACAAACCCAGGTAGACATGTGGGTGAGCACTGTGGCACCATGCCACCTGGACCACATTATAATAATTAGAAACCAGATTCACACACGTTCTTTCTTGTGGGCTTGGGAATGTGACTTATTTACAGAGGTGGCACTAAAACCTGAAATGAATCATTTCTGGCACTCTTGCCACCTGATAGAGTACTGATACTGAAACGCAGACAGCAGGATGCCAGTCGTTTATACATTATTTGAACATCTGCATCGCTCATCACTAAACCCAGATTAATGTAAAGATGTAAAATAAGTCCTCCTTACGCACCACTGTGGAGTAATGGATATTGAGGAGCACTTTGAGGGTTAATTCCATATATATATATATATATATATTTATATAAATTACAGCTCAGGCCGGGCTGACGCCAACGATTAAATGATTTCTTGCAAGGATTATTCTTCCATATTCGAAATGGGAGCTTTATAAACCGACGCAGCCATTTGTGACGGATTATCTGTAATCTCGCTCGCGCTCAGTCCTTCCCTCGGTCTGAACGTCCATACCTTCTGCTCTCTCGCTTGGCCAGTCCGATATAACACGCCGTTCTCTCTCCAGGGAGCTCAAACTGTGTCATTCATAATTTCCATACACATATAATTCATGATCGTTCTGAGCCTAACCTGTTTCACAGGAACCAACCCCAGAGAAGGCACTGATCCATCACGTTACAGAAACAAGCTGACCTGACTCATGTCAGACACAGGCCAGGGAGAACATGCCAACTCACACAGGCCATAGCACAGGCCAATTGGAATCGATGCCGAGGGCTCCAAGCCGCTCCCCAGAGAACTTGCCATGGAATGGGACATCAACCCAAGGGGCGCTGCCAGAGATGTCAGGCCCCATGAAACATTACGCGGGACCCTACAAAATATTCTAATAAATCTTTTAGGGCCCCTGTCGGGTCACAGGCCCTTAGAGTCGGCTAGCCTTTACATGTTGCCCTGGGGTCAATGCCTGCAGGCAATAGGGTCGCTGTTGCAGTGCCATGGATGGTCCAACCATCTCTACATGACACCCAAGGTAGAAGACACCATTCGGATTGTAAACTTTCATGTCCTGTGCCAGTGGGCTAATTATTAGACCGCTGTGCCATGCGAGTGGGAAAATCCCAGGGACATTTCTGTATGTCTGCAAATTTAAAGAATCACCAACGAGCAATTAAGTCCAAACCTTGGACAAAACAGCAAGGAATCATTTCGAAGGAGACGAAACTTTGGCACACAGCATGTGTTATGTTCAATGTTCCTATGTTTTAAAACCTGGTGTTCAGTCTCAAAAACACAGACTTCCGCCCCTCAGAGGACAGCCAATGGCGCAGAGTTCGTTATTGCCCAAATCAGCAAGTGGAGAAAAACCGAATTGCTCGTCAGACTTTACCTTCAAAAAAAAAGTTTATTTAATTCGGTAACAAACGAGTACAAGTCCACTAAGGCTCGTTTCTCTTATTTTAAGTAAAAACTTTAACACAAACTGCAAGTCACCAGCCTTTTGTAAACACAAACTCAAACACATAAAAATATAAACAGAAAGCTTCCTCTTAGTTCCGCCCCCAAGGCGTTCAAAGAATCAAACGAATTCGAAGTTGAAATGGCGGAAAATTTAAAGTTCATCCCTCACGCTGGGACACTCTATCCCTGTCTTTGCTCCTCCCCCTAGCTGACTGGCTCCTCCCACTTTGAGCCGGTGCAGTTTGGTGTCTGATCCTCCTCCTCCTCCTCCTTCTTCAGGGCGCTCTGTCCATCGCCCGCCCACATGGCCTCCGCTTCCTCCCGCTCCTGTAATCAATAACACACCTTTAATATGACCAGGAACGCAAACGCGAACAAAGATGGGGGAAGCTCAGCTCTTACCATGTCTCTGTGGCGCTTTTCGGTGGTGAACCAGAGCGCCAGCGCACACCTGCGACCCGCCGTGACCGCCGTCACACCGTGAGGATTCACAGGTCCTGAGGTGAAGCCGACCAGACGCCCACATCGGGGCTTCACCTGAGCCTGGAGATTAGGAGAAGATTTCAACCGAGTAACTCTCAGATCAGAAGCAATAATCATAATAGGTTTGATGGTCAGATGAGATAAACGTAGAGGTACAGGGAACGACTCAAGGTAGGCTTGGGGATCTTACTGTGACTGTTGTTGCGTCCCTGTCCGTAAAGAAGATGTCTCCTCCTTTGAAATCCTCATTCAGGTACAGGACCGCGCTGCAACCACATGTACGTTAAACCTGAACTGCACGAACCCAAGAACGCCAACAAGAGCGTCGTGCTTACCTGAGGTCCCTGTGTGTGAAGGCAGGAGCCTCTCTCCAGCACTGCCTGGTCTCTGGTTCCAGGATGCAGTTGTCCACGTGGACAGGGTGAGACAGATCCAGGCGGCCCTCCTGATGTCCTGCGTCAAGAAGCAAGATTGGATCAAGCCGCTACAGTCGCCCGAGACGAGGTGAGAGTGCGTGAGCTTACCTGGGATGGCCGAGCGGCAAACGAGGTGTGTGTAGGCGAAGAAGAGGCCGGAGTGGCTCCGGAAGTAGGCGTGCATCAGGATCCGAGCTCGCTCCCCGATTTCGTGGAGCAGCTTGGCGTGAGATTGGTTCACGATCCCATCCTGAGCCAACTGGAAGAGATTCGGTACGGTCAGACCCAGAACTGTTGGGAGTTTTGGGTTAAGAACAATTATGAAAATGGGTACTGAAGACGGAAAAGGGCGGACTTCGACCACCAATGGAGAAACGGATCATGTTCTCCATGGAGTACAAGGAGATTTGAAATTAAAATCTGGGTCCTGGTTGGACCTTCCATCATTCCATCTCTGGTCTCCCCACATGGCCACCACAGGGCCCCGAGCTCACGAGACCCGTGCACTGGGAGACTGGATCTCGTTAAATTAAAGGTTCACCTTAAATGCTCTCAGAACCGTCAGACCGTCGAACTTCTCATGAGGCGTGTGTGGAGAACGTCTGCCTTTATAACCGTCACCGGCTGAAGCGGCGACCTGCATCGGCACATCAGAACGGCAGGTGAGGAGAGACTTTAGTCCTTCATTAAAGATCAGTTTTGATGATACCGGTCGATCAGCTCACGTTTGCCAGCTGGATCACAGTCTCACACTCGGACTGGGTCATGACACCGTCCATCACAACACGGTTGGATCCGTTCAGGGCCTGGTCATCCATGGTAACGTTCACTCCACTAAGACGAACTGGACCGCCTAGAGGAATGGAGAAGGATACAAAAGGGTAAGACTTCAGAGGTGTCAGAACTAGGACTTGATTGAAAATCTTCTTAAATTTGTGTTTACAAAAACTTTTATTCTTCACATATCTTCTTAAGAACAAGTGGTATTCTTGAAAACATTATGTTCTTAAGTTTTCTTAACCTTACGATAGCCTCACACTCATCTTAGACTGTAAGAGTTTAGATATTGGAAATAAGGACAAATACTTTCAATTCTAAAAGTCCATTGAGCAGAATAAACGAAATAATATGAATTCAAAACATATTGTAAGCTGTAAAATGTAAAAAGTAGCCTATATCAGGTAAGATAATATTTGAAAACTTCAAAAACTTTTTTTCGTAAACTTACCGGCGTAGAATCCGCTGTCGTCCACCTCTAAGACCTTCTTCTCTGCCTCGTTCAGTTTCTCGTTTAGCTCTCGCCTCTCTGCTCTGGAAACGAGAAAGCGTTACCCGAGTTACCTGAGTTCAGGTAGCTGCTCTCACTCTTCTTACCAGACACCCCCGAGCCCCACTCACCTCCACTTTTCCAACAGCGACTCGGGAACGACCTCCTCCGGCGTCCACAGATCCTGCACGGCATCACGTTCCACTCGTTTAAATATAGAAACCAGATTTTAAAGGTTAAAACACCAAAGGAAAGCATGAAAACGTACCGGGTCGAAGAACTGGAAATCCAGATTTTCCACTCCGTAGTAGAGCAGCTTCTTTTCAGCCAGGGCTCTGCTGATGTAGCTGGCGATCTCCTAGAATAACAGAGCGGCAACTGCGTCAAGATGGAATAAAATAAAAAACTCTGATAACAATTCTAGAAAACGTTCCACACTTGCTGTGAAATGCTGTGTGTCAATCAGAATGTACCTGTAAAGTTCCTGTGGCCTCAGCGTCGCCCCCTAACGACTCTGAGTAGAGCTGCAGGTTACTCAGAGAGTCTGCGTCCTTTGGGTAAAAGAGCAGGAGAGAGCGCAGCGTCTGCACTGCCCCCTTCAGGTCACCCGCTGTCATTTACAACAAAAAGATTACAAACATGTATTCAAATTTTTAAGGTGCTTATTAACTCATTAAACAGACTAAGCACATAACACTGCAACATTTTGAATAAATTATACCACAAACTTGTCCAGACACTTTGGGCTGTGAGATACTAGTAGGCAAAATATACCAGGGAAGCTTGAATTCCAGTTTTAATACACAATCAATTTGAAATTTCCATGTTACTACTGTTTTGGTTTGATATTACAAATCTTTCTATAGCTTGGTTGTATTTACTGATCTCCTGAAGCAGTATAGCCCACCACGAACACTTTGGTTTCAGTTTCGCTTAGCTGTCGCTCCTAACCTTTGTACTGGGCGATATGAAGATGTTCCAGCTGCATGGGCAGGAAGTCCTCATGCGCCGAGACCCGTCCAGGCCGGGTCGATACCAGAGTGACACATGACTGTTTGCAGGCCAGCAGTGAAAGCGAGAGAGCTGGGCAGAGAAAGTAAGAGAGAGTCAGTAATTGTTTCTCACAGAGCCGGTGAAGACGTACAGATTTTTCTCCTCTCACCTGCAGCTCTCTCGTAGGCCCCCTGCACGTTATGTGTCTCCTCCGGGAGGCGCTGTGACGCCACCCCGCACTGAGCTCTGCACTCGTCTGTCTGCTTCAGCGTCTCGTTCAGGCACTCCTTCCACTTCGTCCCCGCCCGCGTCCAGTCGGAGGAGCTCTCTGCCTGGTGAGCGGCGTCGTACGACTCCTGAGACGTGCAGGATAGATTCGTGTTTGTCATGGACACGCCAGGTGCTTAAGCAACTCAGTATGGTTTAGTCCCTCCGTCCCTACCCAGTGCGTCTCCAGCTCTCTCTCCCTGTCCCGGAAGGCGTCGTTAGTGACACCAGGCATGCGTCTGTACTTCTCAATGTTGTTCCTCATCTCCAAGTGGCTCGGGTTGGCCACGAAGAAGGTCTGAGAGGCTGCAGCCGCGTTCCGTGGCTTCCCCAACTGGAGAGGAAAGAATAGACACTTTCAAGTTTAAGAGTTCAGATCTTAGTTTGCACTTTAATGGATGTCCAGAGGCATCCCATCCAGGCCACGCTCACAACTCGACCCTGACCAAGAAAACTTTGGTTAAGACTCGACTGGCTTCATTCGACTTCCCGTCTAAGGAACACATTCGGACCTCACCTTATAGTAGGACATTTGCAGGAAATTGTACGTGTTGCGAGTCCCGAATTCGTACTCGATATCCGTCGATACAGGAAGTTGACCGGCAGGACTGATGGCTCGGCCCAGACAGAACCGTACACACTCAGCTCGTTGCTGGATCCAATCCCACATCCATAGGTCCCACATACTGCCTTTCTCTGTGTCTGAAAATGCAAACAAATACAGTGGTGCTTGTAAGTTTGTTTTTATGCATAAATATGACCTAAAACATCATCAGCTTTTCACACAAGTCCTACAAGTAGATAAAGAGAAGCCCGTTAAACAAATGAGACAAAAATATTATACTGGATCATTCATTTATTGAGGAGAATGATTCAGTATTACATATTAGTGTTATGTCTGGAGAAAGGAAAGCACTGCATTCCAGCATAAGAACCTTATCCCATCTGTGAAACATGGTGGTGGTAGTATCATGGTTTGGGCCTGTTTTGCTGCATCTGGGCAGGACGGCTTGCCATCATTGATGGAACAATGAATTCTGAATGATACCAGAGAATTCTAAAGGAAAATATCAGGACATCTGTCCATGAACTGAATCTCAGGAGAAGGTGGATCATGCAGCAAGACAACGACCCTAAGCACACAAGCCGTTCTACCAAAGAATGGTTACAGAAGAATAATGTTCATGTTTTGGAATGGCCAAGTCAAAGTCCTGACCTTAATCCAATGGAAATGTTGTGGGAGGACCTGAAACCCACCAACATCCCAGAGCTGAAGCTGTTCTGTACGGAGGAATGGGCTAAAACACACCAGATACTGAAAGCAAAGGTTCACATACTTTTGCCACTCACTAATATGTAATATTTAATCATTTTCCTCAATAAATAAATGATCAAGCATAATATTTTTGTCTCATTTGTGTAACTGGGTTCTCTTTATCTACTTTTAGGACTTGTGTGAAAATCTGATGATGTTTTAGGTCATATTTATGCAAAAATATAGAAAATTCTAGAGGGTTCACAAACTTTCAAGCACCACTGTACGTCATGTTAACGGAAACATACGGGGACCGATCTCGGGATGGAGGAGCTTTGCTGCTTTAGGATATCAGTAGCTAATGGAGCATCTACTGGACTGTTTCTGACCGCCCACATCATGTCGGTAATGACACCAAACACTGTGCGAACAGACTTTCCGTATGAGTTATTTCATCGTTTTGATGTCTCCACTATAATTCTACATAGATATAAATACAAAGAAACAAACAAAACCTATAATTATTGGCGTGTGCCAACTTTTGTGTACACCTGTCTCGTACAAAACGTGTACTCCTTTGGCCTTTTTACATTGCAGCCTTACTGAGTGCAGCTTATCTAACAGTCCCTCTCCAGTCCAGTCTGGTGATTTCTCTACTCAGAAGGTACCTTGTAAATCCTGCATTCAAAAACAGAAAAATCACCAAACTGGCTCAGCTTCTCCTTCTCCAGGACAGCAGAGTTTGGTCATTTCCCCTCCTAATGATAGTGGTAGTCCAAAGGCGGTCTGAACAGGCTTAAATGTACCTAGTTTCTGCAGGCGCTCGTCCCCCGCGGTTGTGCACGCGTCGTGGCATTTTCTCCTATTCCTGCGGTGCGCTTCCCGGATCGATAAGGACTGCTCGATGTGCTCGGTCGCTCTCTCCCAGTCGTCGGAGAAGTAAGCCCTCACTCCGCGGTAGTAGAGCTCGTCGTAGGGCGGCAGAATGCCCGAGAGAGACCCGGAGACAGAGCTCGATGGCGCCGCAGCGCCTGCAGCCCGACACACGCAGCACAGAGCGCAGACAGAAACGACTTTCAGCGCCACGTCTACAGCTGAGCTCCGGCCCAGCGCCATGGTGCTCCAGAGCTCAGGGGCTGGAGGGGAGCAGAGGGAAGGGCAGAGCACAGCCAGACTCAGGCAGCACCAAACTTCTAACAGCACAAAGAGCGGGGAGGAGTGAGGGGTGGGTGGAGATGCAAGGATGTGTAAAATTACACCCCTTAGAACACCGAGGAACAGCATCTGCATTGTAATATCACTATCAAATCTGTATGGTCATATTAATATAACATCTGTAATATAATATCAGCAGAACATTTGTAAGGTAATATCAATATATAACACTTGTAATATGTAAGGTAATATTAATAAAACACCTGTAATGTAATTTCAGTGCAACATCTGTAAGTCAATATTAATAAAACATCTGTCATGTCATATCAATACAACATAAGATAACATTAATATCACATCTCTAAAGCAATATCAGTACAGCATTTGTCAGGTGATATTAAATCCACATCTGTAATGTAATATTAGTATGAATAAAACACCTGTAATGTAATTTCAATATGTAACATCTGCAATGTGACATCAGCACACAACATGCGATAATATTCATATAACACCTCTATAGTAATATCAGTATTACTAAAACACCTGTGATGTAATTTCAGTACAACATCTGTAAGGTTATATTAACAAAATATCTGTCATGTTATATCAATATATAACATCTGCAATGTGATATCAATACAACATAAGATGATATTAATATAACATCTCTGAAGTAATATAAGTACAACACCTGTAAGGTAATATTGCTATAAGGTCTGTAACGTAATATCAGTATAACATCTGTAAAGGATTATCAATACAACACCTGCAAGATTGTATTATTATAATATATATAAAGTAATATTAATATAACATATGTAAAGTAATAGGCTATGAGCACAACAAATCTTAGGTAATATTAATATGCTGTTTGTAATATAGTAATATAACATATCTAATATTAAAATAACATCGGTAGTAGTAGCACTAAAATTGTAATATATATTATTTACATTCAGTTGTATAGAAGTAAATTATTAACTATCTGAATAAAATAACAGAGATGTAAGACATGTGTACAAATATAAACTCATTTTAGGGAAGATCTGCTGTTTATTTTAAAAGTATTAACGCGTCTCAGTGGTTTCACAAATTACAATATTTACAGGAGCGTCATTTCCCGCCTGTTTTCAGTAAAACCCGCCTACTATGCATTGATTGCTCAGTGGTGCCCCCTTTCTCTGTTCTGATTAGCTAATTTTTCATATTTGCGTCCATCTGGCCAATCCTGATGCACGTTTGGGAATGCGGGTGGGAGAAGAACAGGGCAGTACTGGAGCAGTGCATTGGGTGGCACTGGAAGCTGCTCGCAGCAGTTCATTGAAGGAAATCGAAAGAGGAAAGCCATCGAGCAGATCTGACGCACCGGACTGGTATTTTGGGCTGGGTGTTGTGGTGTGGGAGAGAAAAACAAGACGGGGCAGGTGCGTGCAGATATGGCGGAGCTTAGCGAGGTTTTGATGTCGGTTTTATCCACGATCCGGGTGCCGAGGCCCGGAGACCGGGTTCATAAAGACGAATGCGCGCTGTCATTCGCTTCTCCGGTGAGCCCTGCTTTATAACATCGCTCTATAATGTCCATGGAAGCATCCTGGTGTAGAATCCCGCTGATTTAGCACACTTATCCGGAGCGCTGTGTGTGTGTGTGTTTGCCTCGTCGCTGCTGATGCTCCGGTTGGTGCGTTAGCAGAGCCGCTAGCTCAGTTAGCTTCATTCAGGAGTTTGTCTCTCGTTATCCGTGGCGCACACGCTGGTCGCTGCCCTCACCCTAATAACCTTCACTGCAGAATGATTTTAAATATTTAAAACAAACAGTGTTATTAGTGTGAAAGCTGCTGTTTGTGCGCTTTAGTGTGTTAGCTGCCTTTAGCTAGCTAACTTCGCTGAGTAACGTTCAGTCAGCATGTCCATAGCGATATGGCGATATATTGGTATCACGATATTATTTTATGATCCTCCGCAGTATTGTCAGGACTTTTCATAAATAACTCATTAGACGCTTAAAAGTCTGCTTTTAGATTGGTATAATTTTGAATGGATTCCCCACATTGTATTGCACTGTGATGACCCAGTGATGAACTGAATGGTACCATTTCAATTTGACAGCAATGCCAGAATGCCTGTTGGAATATGTGTGCTCTGTTAAGTCTTCGGTTCTGATTAGTCAGAATCTGACGTATTCAGACTAATGGTCTCGGGCTTCTGTTGTGTCAGGAGAGCGATGGAGGCCTCTATGTTTGCATGAACACTTTCCTGGGGTTTGGGAGTCGCTATGTGGAGAGGCATCACGCCCGGACCGGTCAGAGAGCGTACCTGCACATCAAGCGGACCCGCAAGCCTCACGCTCAGGTAATGCGCGGTAACATTTATCAGCGTTCAGTTCAGGAAGAAATAAACAAGCCGGGGATCTATATCGGTTACTACTACATTTCCCAGAATGCCCTGCCATGTTTTGTTTACACTTATGTAGATGATGGAGCAGCTCTGGCAGTGTTTACAGACCCCTGTGATGAAAAAAAAAAAATGTTATAAATGTGTCATATATAAAATCGTAATATATAGCCCCATCTACTGGTAAGACTTTGGAATTGCACGTTTTCTATAATCTGCAGCCAGTTAGCTATAACACGCTTATAGTCACGTTTAATTGCAAAACATCTTATGTTGTGGATGAACCACCCCGACAATGTGCGCCTTTTCCAGAAAGAGGATGATGGTGGTTCAGGATCGGGGGATCCGCCCAAGAAGAAACCCACTCGCCTGGCCATAGGTAAGGTTCCCATGGCCAAAATTATGTCGACACTTCATTTAAAAATTTGTTCTAGAGGTATGGTGCTCTGCGGTCAAGTCAAGTCAAGTCAGATTTATTTATATAGCGCTTTTTACAATGGAGCATTGTCTCAAAGCAGCAACGACATAACAAGTTTAGATTATCTCCTAATAACTACGTCCAATCCCAATTGAGCGAGCCTAGGGCGACAGTGGCAAGGAAAAACTCCCTAGTTCTAGGAAGAAACCTTGGGAGGACCAAGACTCAAAAAGGGACCCAACCTCCCTTGGGCGGCGTCAGACGTAGATGATAAATCTAAGAGCGAAAACTACATGACATAAGTCATGGAGTCATGCTCCGAATAAAAAATGTGAATTATGCACAGTGGAGCTCCATCAGATGAAAATCATGTGTGGGGCCGGAACTGCCGGGAACACAGCTGCCTCGGAGAGAGAAAACAGAAAATGTAATTAGTTATTGATTAAGAGCACAGTGTTTATTAACAATCACTGATGCCATGTCAATCACTGATGCCAAGTGTAGCATGAGGACCCCGCAGCATTAGCTATAGCAGCATAGCTAGAAAGCTAGAAGAAAGAGGAGAACTGGAAGGAACACACAGCCAAGAGGGATCACATGAGACATTGGCAAACCCCACGAGCGGGGCAGAAGACAGCAAACCAACGTCTCTGATCACCATAAGAAACTTTTAGGACTATGAACCCCCCAGCTCTGCCCTTATTCTAAGGCAAGGTTGCATGAGTTCAGCTCAAGATCACGAGGACCCAAGCCTAGTTCAGCCAGGACCGCCCACCGACACTCCCCGCAAGCGGACAAGGCAGGCAGGCCAGACATGACTTCAGACTCCGGCCTCAGCAACCCAAACCATGCAAACCTGGTCTAAATCTAGTCAAAAGCCTGCGTAATAAGTATGTCTTTAGCCTAGACTTAAAACTTTGGAGGGTGTCTGATTCTCGAACGAAAGTGGGAAGTTTATTCCATAGTTGGGGGGGCCATGTATGAGAAAGCCTTTCCCCCTGCTGGGACTTTTTTAATTCTAGGAACTAAAAGAAGTCCTGCACCCTGCGAACGAAAGTAAGTAGACGAGTTGGATTGTAAAACTCTAAGAGTTCACTCAGATAATGTGGGGCCAGGCCATGTAGAGCTTTATAAGTTATAAGAAGTATTTTGTAATCAATGCGGAATTTGACTGGTAACCAGTGCAGTGATGATAGAACAGGAGTGATATGATCAAATTTTCTAGTTCGAGTTAGCACTCGGGCAGCTGCGTTTTGAACTAACTGAAGTTTATTTATAGATTTACTAGAGCATCCAGTAAGTAACATTACATTACAGTAATCCAACCTTGAGGTTATAAACGCATGAACAAGTTTTTCTGCATCATTAAAAGAGAGGATATTTCTAAGTTTAGCGATATTACGTAATTGAAAGAAAGCAATTCGAGTGATGCTGCTAATGTGCGCATCAAAGGAGAGATCTGAATCAAATGTGACCCCTAAGTTTTTTACAGACAGACTGAGCAATACTGAACAGCCATCTAGATTTAGGATATATGTAGCTAACCTGTCTCTCACTAGCCTTGGGTCCCACTAATAGCACCTCAGTTTTATCTGAGTTAGTAAGAGAAAATTAAATAACATCCGGTGGCCGAAAACAACATTACATTTAATACGCACGGCTCAAACGAGTTGCTCATTGAAATGTTTCACATCCTTGAGAGTGGATGCTGTGTTTCAGGCATCGAGGGTGGATTCGATGTCGAGCAGGAGCAGTACGAGGAAGAGGTCAAGGTGGTCATTTTCCCAGACAGACAGGAAGTGACATCAGAAGACCTAGGCACTATGCCGGATGTCGTGAGAGAGCGGGTGAGACGATGTTGGTGTACGTATCGGGTGGTCGCGTGTTGAATGGGGTGGCACGGTGGTACCCTGGCTGTGTGGAGTTTGTATGTTCTCCTCGTGTCTGGGTGGGTTTCCTTCTGCGCTATGAAGGTGTGTTCGGTCAATTGGTGTCTCTAAAGTGGCCCAGAGTTAATGAGGGAGAGAGGGAGCGCCCTGTTTAGAGTTCCAGCCTTGATTGGATTTTGCAGACATTGAGAGTTTGTGAATGTGATCGTGTGTAATATATATGTGTGTGTGTGTGAGACAGGTATCGCTGTCGATGGCGGGTTTGCTGGCTGCAGACTCGGTCTCACACGCTCTGCAGGTGCAGCAGTGGGACGGGGAAGTGAGGCAGGAGTCCAAACACGCAGCCGAGCTCAAACAGCTTGACAATGGCATCAAGATTCCTCCCAGGTTCACACACACACACACACACACACGCGCACACACACACAATAGTGTCAACTTTTGTAAGAAAACTATCGGAATATTTGTTTTAAGCGATTGTTTGTGAGAGTGAAAACAATACACCTGTAATGCGTGTTTAAGACGAGGCTAGATACTTTTGAAATTTGATTAAAACTAGACTGAAATCTGTTTAGACTTGATCGAACTATACAGATGCCAAAACGCACTTTTGCTGTTTGTAAGCGCGGCCTCATTGCTTCCTGTGCGCTCTGTGATTGGTCAGCGGTTGGAAGTGTGAGGTGTGTGACCTCCAGGAGAACCTGTGGATGAACCTGACGGACGGGAAGGTGCTGTGCGGGCGGCGCTATTTCGACGGCACGGGGGGGAATAACCACGCCCTTCAGCACTTCCAGGAGACCGGGCACCCTCTGGCTGTCAAACTGGGCACCATCACGCCGGACGGAGCCGGTAAGACTGGGAGGCGTATGGAACGAGGGTCGTCATGGTGACCTAAGGCTGCAGTAAGGCGTGGGATTGATCGGGGTGTGTGTGTGTGTGTGTGTGTTGCTCGCAGACGTGTACTCGTACGACGAGGACGACATGGTGCTGGACTCCAAACTGGCCGAGCACCTCACCCACTTCGGCATCGACATGATGACCATGGAGAAGGTAAGGACGTTCCCCTCGCTCCCGCAGCGGCGCCGTCCGTACGTGACGCGTCTCCGTGTCGGTTCCAGACGGAGCGCACCATGACCGAACTGGAGATCGCCGTGAACCAGCGCGTGGGCGAGTGGGAGGTGATCCAGGAGTCGGGAACCACGCTGAGGCCCCTCTGGGGTCCTGGGCTGACTGGCATGAAGAACCTGGGCAACAGCTGCTACCTCAACTCCGTCATGCAAGTGCTCTTCACCATCCCCGACTTCCAGGAAAGGTCAGGTCCTCCTCTGATGACCGTATGGATAAACGAAAAAAAAAAACATTTACAGGGGTCCGGTGGTGGGCCGGGAGCAGGGGTTGTTCGGGAATGGCACAGTGTCACTAATAGGGGTGTAACGATGCCTTCCGATAGAAAATGTGCGTCGTGATGTGTTCTTGTTCAATACACCATTGGATGCAGTTGCGTTTTTTGAACACCAGAGGGCAGTCATACATGTTCATTTATTTTAATTGCAAGGGACTACAGATTCTATTTCTTTAAATGTTTATACAAAATGACGCGTTATTTTCAGTTGTTATTCTACAGAAAGATATGCTGTAGCCACAATAGAGCATTTTGTTTACAATTTTATACCTGTTTCTAATAATGTACTTTAATTGCAGGGGATTTTTTTGTTTGTTTGTTTAACCTTGGACGTCAAACGTAATTGGTTCCGGAAGGGCTTCAGAATTGTTTGAAATCAGAATCGAATTTCCCCTTGAGAAGTAACGTAAATAGGATTGATCCGTTCCCAGCTCCCAAATGATTTAGGTTTTTTATGCCTATATTTGTAGTTGTTTAACGATTAAAAGCATGAATAAATATAATGCATAAAGTCAATAAAGTTTCACCAGTGTTTCCCAATCACTGTCCCGTGGCACATAAGAACTCCTCAGGTGTGCCGTGGAAGATTATCCAGTTTGACCTGATCGGTACTCTGAGCGAGCGCCGTGTAGTGACAGGCAGAACAATTACATTCTCTTCCACTAGAGGGCAGTAAGATATCAGCTTTGTGTTCAACTAAACAGGCCCAGGTTTCACACTAAGTAAGTAAATTGAGTCAATGGAGACTAGATTTTCATTATATTTCAATAAATAAATGTTTTGTGACATTTTTGTTTGGTGGTGTGCCTTGTGATCTTTCTAATGTGGAATATGTGGCTCAAATAGGTTGGGAAACACTGCTGTGCATAATATTATTATATAATGTACCCATGATAGCACTAGTTTTCGTCGTCGTCTTTTGGGTTTAAAGGCAATTAGACTGGATTACGCTGTGACCCTCCAAAATTTTAAGGACTTTGAGGATATTTGCTGCAACCATGTGCAGGTAACTGAAGCGTTCGTCTTGGTCTTGATCTTATAGGTACGTCTCCAGCATCGACAAGATTTTGGACGAAGCCCCGAGCGATCCCACACAGGACTTCAAAACGCAAGTGTAAGTCATTTCTCAAATTTGTCGTAGTATCTTTATTGTCCACTAGGGGCTTCAGCTTTGTGTTCAGCTAATCAGGCCCAGGTGTCACCACTGAGTAACTGAATTGAGTAAATGGAGACCAGATTTTCATGATATTTCAACTAATGTACTTTTTGTGACATTTTTGTTTGTTGGTGTGCCTTGTGATTTTTCTAATGTGAAATATGTGGCTCAGAAAGGTTGCTATACTTAATATAATATTATTTTAGAATAATGTCGTTCTAATCTCTATTCGGCAGAGCAAAACTGGGCTACGGTTTGCTCTCGGGGGAATACTCCAAACCAGCGCCGGAGCCGGGAGACGACCCGATTGCGTCCTCTGAGCCCAGGGTACGTCCGTGTCTGCTGTGGTGACTTATTCGGCTTGTTCGGGTCGCACCACGATTGAAGAATTAAACCCCTTTTAACGATGTGCTCGCAGGGAGACCAGGTCGGCATCGCGCCACGCATGTTCAAAGCCCTGGTTGGGCGGGGCCATCCGGAATTTTCCACCAATCGGCAACAGGACGCTCAGGAGTTCTTCCTTCACTTCGTCAACATGGTGGAGGTAACGCAACCCTCCTCCTCCTAATCCCGTGCTCCTTATTCGTTTGTCTGTCCCGTACCCCTCACGTTTAGCTCTCTGCCTCACACAGAGGAACTGCCGGTCGGGTTCGAACCCGTCCGAAGCCTTCCGCTTCCTGGTGGAGGAACGGATCGTGTGCCAGCAGTCTCAGAAAGCCAAATACACACAGAGGGTTGATTACATCGTTCAGCTGCCCGTGCCCATGGACCAGGCCACCAACACAGGTCCGAGGGTTTAAAGACCAGATTTCGGAGCCACTCGAAGCGATAAGCGCGTTATGCTTACTGTTACGGTTTGTTTTCGTCCGATCGCCAGAGGAGCTGCAGGAGGCGGAGCGGCTGCGGGAAGAGGCGGAGGCCTCGGGATCGTTGCCCCCTGTCGCCCCACGAGCCCGCATCCCGTTCACCGCCTGCCTGGAGGCCCTGAGCGAGCCGGAGACCCTCACGGACTTCTGGAGCTCGGCAGTCCAGGGCAAAACCAACGCCACGAAGTGAGCACCACTGAGTTGGTTCATCTCGAGAGCTTCTGTTCCTCTTCGTCTCCCGTAACCTCTGTTTTGCGCTACGTTTCAGGACCACGCGCTTCGCCTCGTTCCCGGACTACCTTGTGATCCAGATTAAGAAATTCACGTTCGGTCTGGACTGGGTCCCGAAAAAACTTGGTACGTGCCATTACAGTTTGCGTTTGCTTTTTAACAACCGGTTTTAATAACGCGCGATTTCTTGGCCAGACGTCAGCATCGACGTTCCCGACACGCTGGACCTGAGCGAGCTGCGCGGGACCGGACAGCAACCAGGGGAGGAGCTTCTTCCGGAGGTGGCCCCGCCCCCTCTCGTAACCCCTGACGTGGAGGTCAAAGGTATCCTGGGTTCCCATGGCAACGAGGACGACGACTCCCTCTACTCCCCACTGCTGTGTCAGTCTCTGTCTTTCCTTCCTACCTTCCTTCCTCCTGTGTGTCTCTCGCCCGAATTTATCCACCTGTACTTATTTCTTTCTTTGCTTTCTTCTTCTTCATGTGTTGTGTGTTTATATAGGCCATATTTTTTTGCCACAGATTAGTCACAAGTCAGTTTGTGTCTGTGTTTTGTGTTTGTTTAACAAACACATGCAGGTACAGTATGAGCCATTTAACGAGGTCGCTGGCCGGACATGACCATAGTCGCATAGTAGTTATTAAAAAATTAAATGTAGGCTACGGTTATGACTCTGTGTGCTGTTTGTTTGAACAAAACAAACAATAAAAGCAGTGGTTCTTAATAAATAGGACAGGCTTGTAGCAAGGGGCTTGTTCTAAATAAGTAGCGGAATCTCGACTCAAACACGAACGGACTTGCACAAAAAGTCTCTATAAACAACCGAATTTGGAACCGTTTCTAGTCCAAACATGTGCTAAGAAAGCACACCAGGGTTGCCAGATCCCACGAGAGATAATGGAACACAGGCGAATTTGTACGAATTTAGGGACTTTGAACTGTTTGATCAGTTAAAAAGTCAATAATGATAGATATTTTCCTTTTAACGCTAGAGACTGAGCCAAATGAACTTGCAAGAATGTTTGAGAGCGAGGGAGACAGGACCAGGGAGCACAACAAGCCCCATACTTGAGCATCGTTATAGAAAAATGTCCCCAAAATTGCTTAGAATAACCTGGCAACCTTGATGCACAGGCCTGCTCTGTGACTTCCTGGGCTGTTTAGGTATACAGTTAAAACTATGTTTATTATTGTAATCGCAGAGGCCTCAGTCCTATATGTATATAGACCTATATGCGTCCCTGGTGGCATGTTTTGGTATTACACTCTGACCCGGATTGTGTTTTATCGTCTTTGTTCAGCCCCGGTTCTGGACGAGTCGACCGTCTCTCAGCTGTCCGAGATGGGCTTCCCGATGGAGGCCTGCAGAAAAGCCGCCTACTACACGGGCAACACGGGCATTGACGCCGCCATGAACTGGGTCATGACCCACATGGACGATCCAGGTAAAGCCGGGCTTCAGACCGCGTGTGAGGTTCCCCGTTGTCTTCAGTAACGCCCTGTGTGTGATCGGTCACAGATTTCGCCTTGCCCTTGGTGTTGCCCGGGTCCAGCTCCGCCCCTGGGTCGACGCCCACGGAAAGCCTGTCGGAGGAACATCTGGCCACCATAGTGTCTATGGGATTTAGCCGCGACCAAGCTACGCGCGCCCTGAAAGCCACGGTGAGTCGCGGTCTTTTTAGCGTAACATAAGCGCGCCGCACGTTCCTCATGCCCCGTCTGCGCAGAACAACGAACTGGAGCGGGCCGTGGACTGGATCTTCTCTCACCTGGATGATCTGGAGTCTATGGATGTGTCGGAGGGGGGGCGTTCGGAGGGGGCGAGCGAGGCCGGTCGGGACCCGCCCCCAGGCCCACGCGTCCGGGACGGCCAAGGAAGTGAGTGTGCCTCTGTTTGGGTTCTGGTTTCCGGGAGCGGCGGCTTATCATTGTGTGACTTGGGTTATGATTGTGTTGTGCAGAGTACGAGCTGTTTGCGTTCATCAGTCACATGGGCACGAGCACCATGTGCGGTCACTACGTCTGCCACATCAAGAAGGACCAACAGTGAGTGACGTCTACCATTTCTTACACACACACACACCTACAGGTTAGACGAAACGTTAGAACGTCACGATTAATATTAAAACCTGTAATTCGTAACCAAAAACAGTATAAACGCTTAAACTTAAACTATAACACATCATTCTCCAGCCTTTCAGTTACAGTGGGGAACAAAAGTATTTAGTCAGCCACTGATTGTGCAAGTTCTCCTACTTAGAAAGATGAGAGAGGTCTGTAATTTTCATCATAGCTACACTTCAACTATGAGAGACACAATCAGAAACAAAACTCCAGGAAATCACATTGTAGGATTTTTTAAGAATTTCATTGTAAATTATGGTGGAAAATAAGTATTTGGTCAATAACAAAAGTTCAACTCAATACTTTGTAACATAACCTTTGTTGGCAATGACAGAGGTCAAAGGTTTCCTGTAAGTCTTCACCAGGTTGGCACACACTGTAGCTGGTATTTTGGCCCATTCCTCCATGCAGATCTCCTCTAGAGCAGTGATGTTTTGGGGCTGTCGCTGGGCAACACGGACTTTCAACTCCATTCACAAATTTTCTATGGAGCTGAGATCCTCCTGATCCATCCTGCGCCAGCACCTTATAAATGGAGAGTTCAAGGTTGGCAAGGATTTAATGCAGAACAGACGGGGAGGATCTTGCGCCCGATAGCACTGGAAAGGACCGACTGTGTCTCAAGGAGCGTCCTGAAGGACAGAGCCTGAATGTTGTAGCGCTCAAGTTCCAGGCGCCTCTCTGGGTCGGGTTGGGGGCGTGGAATTTGGGACTTAATGTAACGTCTCTCTCCTGTCTCTCTCTACCTCCTGTCTCTCTCTACCTTCTGTCTTTGTCTCTCTCTCTCTCTCTCTGACAGATGGGTGATCTTTAATGATCAGAAGGTTTGCGCCTCTGAGAAACCACCGAAGGACCTGGGCTACCTGTACTTCTACCGGAGAGTGGCTGAATAGAACACACACTTTCTCTCTCTCTCACACACACACACACACACACACACACACACACACACACACGGTCTTAGCTGCTGAGGGAGGAGATCAGACTCCAGCTTCTGAACTGACACAGGTTTTTTCTCTAATCTAAGCACTTCTTCCTCACGTAATCACTGACTGGCAGGTAGAGGAGAGCCTCGACTCCTACACCTTTCTCTCTCTCTCTCTTTTCTCTCTCTCTCTCTCTCTCCTCCCCGTGGTTCAGTAATGGTTATCGTGAGGTCATCGCTTCTGTAGAGCCAGGCTCCGCCCTCTTCGCTGTCCCGTTTGTTCCTCAGCCAGCTTTCTGTAAAAGGTTTAAAAACACAGACCACAGCAACAGCAGTGCGAATGAATCGACGACAGGGCACACAAACTGGTCGTCCTGTCGGGTGATGCCAGGCTGATAGAGGAGGGTTGTGGTTTTTCTCCTTTTTTGGGGGAAATTTTCTTTCTGCTTTAAAAAACCAAAATAAAAGCCGTCTCTCTTTGCTATCGTGTCTTTTTGGGGTCATTCCTTCATCTTACGGAAGCGCTGTAAGCCGGAGGCCGTCCCGGCTCACGGAGACTTATTAAGCTAGCCCATATTAAGCCAGGTAGTTAAAGGTGAAATACTGGGATTTGAACCCACAGACTCCAGGTCTCTGCAATGTCAAAGTCAGATTTAGTTTTATAGCATTTTATACAATGGAACACTTTTCTGTTGCTGCATATTCTGATAGCTAAGCTGAAACCCAAACTGAGCAAGCCTAGGGTGGCAGTGGCAAGGAAAAACTCTGTAAACAATACAAGGAAGAAATCTTTGTAGGACCAGGTCCCTCTTTGGGCCGCCTTTATGATAGATGTTAGAAATAAACCAAGTTATCTAAGTAATACGTTTATAGTAATAGTTTCAGTAAACAGAAGCTAAATCAGTTACTGTTCTGTGATTATTATTTATTAACACACATCCCTGGAGCTCTGTGGCCTCTGCACGTTATGTAAGTGAAGAGCAATTCGTTATTCATCCACTAGAGGGAGCAGCGAGCTGACGGCGCTTCATTACAAAGCCACCCGGTCTTTCAGGCAACGGTTTGTTAAGCGTGTACAAATGTGTTCTACAAAAAGCTTTAGCACCACTGTTTAAATGACGCTTTGTAGTTTTACTGACGAAAAACAAATCAACCTGAAGTTAAAAAACGTAAATACGACGCCGTTCCCTGCAGAGCACGTGGTGCCGTTCAACGGGATTTGATCTAAAGTGCACAAACTTTTGGCAAAGACTGAAGTTTGTAGAATTTATTTCAATATTTTATTTATATACATTATTATCTTATAGGTTATAGTTTTATAATCTCTTTTATTACTCGTTATAATATTGCATTCTGTTTACCGTGCACAGTCTATATATATTATTGTTTTATTTTATTCGCTATACAGTCTTTTCTTTAGATTCTCCCTTTATTGTTATTTAGCTTATGCCTGTTTAAACTATTACTACAAACGTAATAGAAAATTGTAAAGCTGCTTTGAGACAGTGCTTCGTTGTAAAAAGTGCTATAGGAAAAAAATCCCACTTTGACTTTAGTGTTTTAAAAAAGCAAGACGATGACTCGTAATTATTGTCATCTTTTATAAATCTTTATGATCAAAAAGTGCCTATGTGTGTGTGTGAGAGAGTGTGAGTTCCAAATGTCCCCACAAGAATAGAAAAATCTGTCTTTTTTTACCTTTTGGGGACATTTTGCTGGTCCACATAAGTTTTTTAGTAATTTTTATTTATTTATGTATTTAGTACTTTCTCTCTATTGGAAAACTAAAGGAGTCCAAAGATTTGGTTTCTTTTACTGAGGTGTGGGTAATCATTAATCAGCAATATTATGTCAGTGGAAAGTCCCAGCATTGAAAGACAGATAAACGTGTGTGTGTGTGTGTGTGTGTGTGTGTGTGTGTGTGTGTGTGAGTGAGGGGTGTCTTTCCAGAGGAATACATGAACCCGTTGTGCACTCTGGGTTTGATAATGGGCTGGATCTCAGCCTACGTTTACTTGCCATTGTCAGTTTTCAGTTGGTACCGGGGGCGGGAGGCCGGCGCCACACTTAGTGCTCGTTCATGTGGGTGTATCTAGGGTCGGTTCCCGCCTTGTGCCCCCAACCCCAGCCCAGCCCTGAGCGGGATTAAGCAGGTACTGGAGGTGAGTGTGTGACCGGATGATGTTCCGGAGCCTACAGGACTCCTACATGTTCCTCTCCTAACGATCTGAACCCACGTGAACATTCCATCAGGTTTATTCCCGCAGGTTTCCGTTACCATGGAGACGCATTTAATCCATTTTAGGGCTTGTTTACTTAGAACGAATCGATATAGTGTGTAAGTCAGTGTTTGGTGCGATATTTAAGGTTGTGATGATATAAAATATGAAGTATCGTCAGTGGCCACAGGGTTTGTACCAACTGACGGTCTCACATCTCCGTTTGAACACACACACACACACACACACACTTACTCTTTAACTGTGTGTTTTATGTGTACACACACTTGTTTATCCTTTAACAGTGTTAAACACACACACACAATTTACTCCCTAAGTGTTAGACACACAAGTATTTAGCAGCTTCAAAGATGTGTGTTACACACACACACACACACACACAATTGTTTACTCTCTAAAAGTGTTACGCACACATTGTTGACTCTGATGTTTACACACAAGTCGTCAGCAGCATCAGAGGCTTCATGTATGTCACAAACACATTTCTTTCCTGTCTGTCTACATGTTACAAGCACACACACAACACGACACACACACAGCAGTGGTTTTGTTTAGGAGTCTCTATAGTGTTTTCACACAAACACACACTAGAATGTCTCCATGTATCACACACACACCGTTGTTTAGTCTCTAGCAGTGGGACCCACACAAACCCGGTATTTTCCAGACTCTAACAGGGTTACACACAATTCTTTCACACTGCACTTTTTCGTTTAAAACACAAAGTGACCCCAAACGTCAAACAAAAATCTGAGTCATAAATGATGGAACATGTCGGTCTCATGTAAGTTATGGAAACCACGACGCAGCAAACATGACCCGTCCTGATCTCCTTTATCTGCTGAAGAAATGTGATTTGTGTTGCAAAACTAGAGCACAGATAAGGAACGGAGATGTTAATGAAGCAACAAGTGTTAGCTTCACTTCCTCCCCAGCTCTTTTCCATAACTCTTTCTCTCTTCTTGTGTCGGCCTTTGTCTCCGTTTGTTCTGATTCCACCCATGCAGCGTTCTGCACCGATCGCATCTTCTGCTCACAGCTCATGCCTCAGAGCAGAACTGGATCGCACAGCGCACAGCTGTAGTATCACCAGATTCACACGCTAACGTCTGCTTTGCACAGGGATAGTCTGTACCCTTTGTTTATCATGTCCAGTTCTAAAGCGTTCTAAAGAGGTAGGAGTCATGTTTTCTCTTTAGGCAGGGTATGATGATACTGTATAAAAAGGGTGAATGATACAGT
Source organism: Ancistrus triradiatus (assembly GCA_025084515.1). NCBI lineage: Eukaryota > Metazoa > Chordata > Actinopteri > Siluriformes > Loricariidae > Ancistrus > Ancistrus triradiatus. The sequence goes on along the minus strand of JAJAGP010000197.1, from coordinate 589,393 downwards.
TACACAACCTTAGCACGAAACTCATCTGCAAATCTTAAACAACCCAGAACGAGTTGAAAAAAGTTCACAACCTTGCGAAGGTGCAAAAACTAACCTGTTTTTTAAAAATTCTTTTGATTTCTAATGTGATTTAAAAAAAATTAAAGTGTTAAACAGATTTGCAGAATTGTTTTCAGCTATAAATTAGTTTCCTTCTACAGTTTGTGTTACTCTCTTTTATTGTGGTCTTGTCGTTTTATTTCAGTCAGTGCCAAAACTTATCATATACAGCATCACACACACACACACACACACACACTTATTTAGTCTGCAGCAATGCGTTATACTGTATACGCTACGCAAACACACATTTGTTTTATAGTAATGTATTATAAATACAAACACACAAAATAGTCTGACTGTCGAATACACACTCATTTAATCTAACAGTTGTACACACACACACACAGTTTCTCGCAGGCACAAAGAGGCCCGTGTTACCCGTGCGTTACAGAAACGGGTTTATTCTAGCAGTTACACACACACAAAGACAGTTGTGTAGTTTCAGAGTGTGTTACAGATGCCTGTTTATTCCCTAACAGTGTTACACAAATTACTGCAGTGTGTTCTGACATAATCTCTAAGTTTTATAGACAGTTGTGTTGTCTCTGTTTGTTAGAGACACTTGTTTAGTCTCTGACACACACAAAGACATTGTGTAGTCTCTTCTAATTTGTCACAGATGCATGTTTACACACACACACACACACTTCTTGAGTTTTTCTAAAACAAGCTTGTATAAGCAATAACAGTTTTCTAACACACAAAAACACACTCGCAGTGTTACATACACACAGTTGTGTTCTAGTGTGTTACAGACGCTTGTTTAGATTTACACACACACACACACACACACACACACACACACACACACTTCTTTAGTCTACAAGCAGTGCTTAAACCCAAACACGACATAGTTTCTGACATTTTTATAAAACACACACACACACACAAACGCAGACAAATACTGTTGTGTATCGCTCATAGTGGGGTACAGACACTTGTTTAGTCTCTAACATTTTACACACACACACACACACACACACACACACACTCACACTAAAAAATCTATATATGTGTAATAATAATTTGTATAATTGTAATGAATGGATGGAACAAAATCAGCAACTTAAATTCCTGACACTTCATTGAATATTTATTTATTACAAATTTTAAAAATAAAAATGTATTTTTACTCACTAAAATACAAATGAAATTTAACCCTCATACATTTGTAGGTAATTATAAATTATAAATTATTATAAAATTGTAGTAGAACAGAAGTTTCTTATTGGGAAACAAACCACCAAATGGTAATATTAGACAGTTTAAACAAGATATAGCTATACAGATATGGATTGTGTCATTAATATAAACATTATTTATAAACAGTTGTAAAGCACGGATCGTTATACATTTAATATCAAACAGACTTGTACAGACGTTTGGGGCCCTTTGCTCGTTCACAAGTCAGCGTAGTATGGAGGAATTACTCTAAACATTAATGAATCACTAGGAGAGGCTACAAACTTCTGCACAAGCAAAGTCTATGTGTTTATTTTAGATAGATGTTAACAGGTACGCAGACGTCCTGTCAGAAGAGAGGCCGTTTGGGGAGGGAGGCAAAACCTTTAAATAAGACTGTAATGGAGCGGCTTCAGTCATGATCAGTAATAATTGTAATGTATATATCGCCGAACTTTAAAAGTAATTATTATTATTATTATTATTATTATAGATGCTACGTTGGTCTATAATGATATCTGTTTCATTTACATTTTTGTATTATGATTTAGTTTGGCTAAATAAAGTAAAGCATCGCCTGCCTTTGTTCCCTGTTTAAATGAAAGCTACGTCAACGGAAGTCACATTTGTGGTTCAAAAACCAACCTGATTTTTGCTCAAAGCCAACAGGAAACAACAGGAAACAACAGAAAACAGCCCCCTCCCCAAAGTAATGATATAAGGCGCTCAGACAGCCCAGGGATAAGACCTGCCTAACATGGGGTACCGGCCCCCTGGCGCCGAGGCTTCATACGACCCCTGGAGGAGCCCGGTGGCATCAGGCCCCAAACGTCTGCAGCAGATCCTTTAAGTCCTGTAGGTTACGAGGTGGGGTCAGACTTAGTCCAGCACGTCCCACAGACGCGTGACCAGATTTAGAGCTCGGGAATTTGGAGGCCAGGACACCACTGTGAAGGCTTTGTCGTGTTTCTCAAACCATTCCTGAAGAATTTTTACAGTGTGGCGGGACACATGGTCCGACAGAAAGCCAATAAGCTCTTTATTTCCTAAAATGATCGTCACGTGTGTTTAAAAGGATTAGATTTGTATTTGAAGGACTTCAAACAGAATATTAAATTTTATTTCACAGTCATTTTTACAAGAAATGTTATTTAATAATATCATTTTTATTTCTATAACTTTTCCAGCTTGTATTTGATGTAAACTTATGTTAAACTGAATGTACTTCAAAATAATAATAATAATAATAATATTTATAGGAATAACAGCAGATAATAATAATAATAATAATAATAATAATAATAATAATAGTATTTATTGAAAAAACAGTAAATAAAAATAGTTATAGTAATAATAATAATTATATCAATGACAGTAATAATAACAATAATAGCAGTAGTAGTGTTTATAGGAATAATAATAATAATAATAATAATATTAATAACGATATACTAAAATAATAATAATCAATAATCCTATGTACTATTACTAATGAGAGTAATCATATTAAATTGTTCCATGAATCATAATACATTATTATTCGTACACGTACTACTCCTCATAATAATACATATCATCATCCGTTCTCCCTCCATCCAATACTATCCCCCTCCTCACTCCCTCCTCCCCCTTCTCGCCGTCGTCGTGTTCTCTCGGCCTCCTCCTCCTCCTCCTCCTCCACTCCTCTTCCTCCTGCTCGTCTCCTCCTCCTTGTTTCCCGCCTCCTCCTCCTCCTCCTCCTCCTCCTCGTCCTCTTCCTCCTGCTCGTCCTCCTCCTGTTCCCTCCCGTCCTCCTCCTCCTCCTCCTCCTCGTCTCCTCCTCCCCTCCTCTCCCCCTCCTCCCTCCTCCTCCCCCTTCTCCGCTTCTCGTGTTTCTGGCCTCCTCCTCCTCCTCCTCCTCCTCTTCCTCACTTCATCCTTGTTCCCGTCCTCCTCCTCCTCCTCCTCTTCTCCCTCCTCCCCCTCCCTCCCCCTCACTCCTCCTCCTCCCCCTTTCTCGCCGTCTCCGTGTTTCTCCGGCCTCCTCCATCCTCCTCCTCCTCTCCCCTCCTCCCTCCCCCTCCTCATCTTCCTGCTCCTTGCCCCTCCCGTGTTCCGTTCTTCTGTCTTCCTACCTCCGTCGGTCCCGTATGGGTCAAAGGGCGGTAGAAACATGGGTAAAAAAAATCAACGATTATAATAGTTGCGGGGAGATGGGAAAGGAATCGACAATGTGTATAATTTACATTTTTGAATTTAGAAGACACTCTTAAAATCTATATTCTCTTACAATCCAAGCAATTATGGGTAAGGGGCCTCGCTCAGGGACCCAACAGGCAACTTGTCAAAGGTGGGATTTGAACCCTGGTCCTTCTGGCCCACAGTCCAATATCTTATCCCCTTAAAACTAAAACCTGTACTCGATGCTTTCAGTGTAACCTGGTTTTAGTTTAATGCACTGAGCTTTGTTCAACATAAATATTCAACTGTTAGAGGGATTTTGCTGTGACTCCTGGTTCACCACATAATTCACAGGTATCGTTTTTTGGGGCTTCATCATTGGGTCATTTTCTCTTTTATAAGGATCTGCACCGAACATCAGGAGGGAGAATGGATACGATGAAAAGGCTACTTTTGATCACGTTGGGTAGTGAAATGTGGTTCAATCAACCGCTCCCATAGACCACCACTCTATCTCTCATCTCTGTCTGTCTGTCTTATTTACCTTATCTATCTACACACTATGAAACCAAAAGTATGTGGATACCAAAAACATGATGTTTAAAAATATGGGTATTAATATGAAGTTTCTTCTCCTTTGCTGCTGTGTGGTTGAATATGAGGAATCCACATCATGTGAAGGAGGTAACAGGACGGATTCTGCTGACTAACTAGGGTTCTGTCTTTGTTTCAGCTCTTTGTGTAGCTATAGGGGGTTGTGATGTGTTTTATAAGCAGAGTGGAGGGAGTGTGCTGATGAATTGTGTCGCCAACCCCAGCGCCGATATAGAGTGGAAACACAATGGGGTCCGGATCGTGATTAAAAATGTTAAGAGCGGTCGAACCGCCAAAGGTACAAAAGTTTAATTTGGAGTTGACTTTCTCACTATAATTTTCTAACCTGACGTCAGTGTTGTGATGGTCCTTTATCTCATCTTAAAGGCCAAGCTGATGTTGGTGCGAAGACAAAGCTAAACGGAAACTCTCTAGAGGTTCCCATGCTGAAGAATGAAGACTCCGGACAGTACACATGCAACCAATTGCACCACACACTGCGCATCGTATCGGGTGAGAGAAAACACACAAACATCCAGATTATAGCTGAGTATAACTGCATTACTTCATATTATTTATCATTTCTTTTAAATGGAATACTGTATAGACATGTGAGGTACTGTGCAAAAGTATCAGACCACCATTAGAGTAGATATATTATTGTTTTAGCACTGCTATAAAGACCATATATAAGTATTTCTCAGTCTCTTTATTGGAATACAACCAGAAAATACAGGAAATTTGTATCAAGAAAAAAAAAGCAGCTTCAGTAGCCTACAGTGACGAGTATTTAGTGTGTCCTTTCCTTACACACTAAATACTAAAGCAATCGGCATGTGGCAGCCTCGTCGGGATGCCAAGCGTCTTTTTGGAAGGATAGCAGCCGAGCAGGTGAACAGGGTGAAAAGGCTAAGCTATGCCAAAGCTCACAAGGATTGGAGTGAAGAATTGATATGTTAGCCTATATATGGTCATTACACTGTTGGTAAAGCAACAAATCGAACGGTGGCCTAAGACTTTTGCACATTACTGCATGTGCAAAAGCATATCGAGCAGTTTTAGCATTTTCTATCAAATTTAAATTCCTGCTTTCTTTAATTCCTGTCACCAGACGTTTACCCCTTGTTCTATTCGCATCCTTTTTGTCTTTCTTCCTCCAGCTTTTGCCAGCCCTCCAGACGTCGTGCTCGGCACCGAAACTAAACTGCACTGCGACGTATTCAAAGGCACAAATGAACAGTTTGAGTGGTTCGGACCGGATAACAAACGTCACAGCACCTCAGGCAAGGAAGTGACCCTGAAATCTGTGAGTGCCAACGATGCTGGTTCGTGGTCCTGTAGTATCAAAGATGGCACAGGGAATGAAGTCGCGAAGCTGGGAGTGGCTATCACCGTTATTGGTTTGTTTTTCATAAATATGTTTTCCTGGCTCCATAACGCTCCATAACATCCATAATATCAGGTTTGCTTCATTGTAAGTGCAAATATTTGAATTTGTTTTTTGGTTTATTCCCTCTGTTACAGGTCCTCTGGTGTCCTCAGATGAAATTAAGGTTAGACCAGGTGGCGATGCAGAGCTGCTGTGTCTTCTTCCCAAAACTGGCAGACTACGTGTAAAAAAGATCGACTGGTCGCGTAACACTGTAACTCCCATCCCCTTCCCCATCTTTGATCCCCAAAGCTTGAAGTGGGACAACACCGCGTCTAAATCTAGGTTCTTCTGCAGCGACCAGCAGCTCAGCAGCAACTTTAGCATAACGCTGAAAATGGTGAGAACTGCAGAGTGTACAAAACCAGAACCGGTCCAGATATGAACCAAACCTAAAGCTAAGTTTGAGGCCAGAACAGAGAGTTTCTTCCTAAAACCGGTACCTTTGGGACTGGAACTGGATCCTTTGTTTCTGAATTTGGTACCATTGTCAAGTAGAGTCAGATTTATTTCTATAGCGCGTTTTACAATGGAGCATTTTCTCAAAGTAGCTTTACAAATTTAGATTATCTAAATAATTTAATATCTGCGGCCAAACTGAACAAGCCTAGGGCGACTGTGGCAGGGAAGAATTCCCTAAATGTTATAAGGAAGAAACCTGGGGAGGACCAAGACTCAGAAAGGGACCCGACCTGCTTGGGTGGCTTAGATGATAAAGTCTGTAGTAATAGATGGAAAAAACAGAAACTAAGTAAATATTAACAAAAAGATAAATAAAACACTGAATAAAATACCGTAAAAAATACAGAGAATATTACTACTACTTTTATTATTATTATTATTATTATTATTATTATTTACTGTTATTCCCATAAATATTACTACTACTTTTATTATTATTATTATTATTATTATTATTATTATTATTATTATTATTAATATTATTATTTGCTGTTATTCCCATAAATATTACTACTACTTTTATTATTATTATTATTATTATTATTATTATTATTATTCCTATAAATATATTATTAAATTATATATTAAAATTTATTATTTTATTATTGTAATATTATTGGGTCATGTTGTGCTTGGAACTGGACATTTTTGGTGCTGGTAGTGAAGTCTATTGATGTATTTGGTAAATACATTTTAAACTTTATTTACTTTCTGAAGTGGTGCCTATTGCAATTAAAACTGGAACCTTTAGTTCCTGAACTGTAGCCTGCAGACTAGAAAAACCTCTGGTTCTTTAACTGGTACTTAAAACCAGTCTTTGTTACTTCAACTGTATACTGGCTACAGAAACTGGGAGTGTTGTACTGGAACTGTGAACTTTGGTTATTAAACTGGAATGCTTAGTACTGGAACTGTTGTCTTTGTAACTAACATAATATCTTTGGTACTGGAACTGATAACCTAGGTGTTGATCTGGTGTCTTTGGCAATGGTGCCAGAACTTTTGGTTCTTTGGTATGGGACTAAAACATTTTTCTGCTACTGAAACTGGGATCTTGAGACTGGAATTGAAATATTTGGTACCTAAGCCTTTGGTATTAGAACTGGTACCTTTGGTAAAGGAACTGAATGCCTTTTAGAGCTGGAAGCATTACCAGAAGAAGAATGTTTAGTTCTGGAACTGTTACTCATGGTACTGAACTGTTGGACAGTATAAGTTGTTACTGGAACTGGTACTTGTGCTTCTTTATTATGTTTTAATGCTATATAAATCCTGCTCTCTCTCGCTCTTGTTGTTTCAGGTGCAACACGAGGATGCTGCTGAGTATTCCTGCACTGTGCAGTTTGATAATGGACAAAGTCTCAGGACTAAGATGAAGCTGACCGTTGAAGGAGAGCCGGTGGTCTCTGTTGGTTCATCTGGTAAGTACAACTGTTGGTTCCTAAAATTGGTTTCTTCGGTAGCAATAACTGGAACATAACATGATGTTAATGTTAAAACTATAAGTATACTTTACACCTGATCTGTTAGCTTGGGGGGCTCCAGAACTGGTACCTCTGCTACTGATACTAGTTTTGGTACTAGAGCCGGTATCAGTGGTATTGGTTTTCCATCTGCATGATTTTGAAGCTGTTTATCTACTGATGACTTGAATAACCTTAATAACTACACCTACTGGTACCAGGTTCTCAGCGACCAGTCAAAAATATTTGGCACAAGCCCGTGTTGGGTGTGGGACTGTGGATCTGGCTTGCCGTTGGGGCTTCATCTTTGGTTCTGATTGTCCTCGTAGTCGCCACTGTACTGATGTACCGCCGGAACAAACGGATGAAGGTGAGAAAAGAGAGAGAGATTAAGATTTGAAAATAGATTGGAAGGACAAAGGGCTCATGATGTTTTTTCTTCCTCAGAGAAAGATTAAAAAGTCCTTGAGAGCTGTGTCATACTGCCAGTGCGAAAGGTACGGCCTATCGATCTATTGTATGTTCTTTAACATGATGTCAGAAAACGTCAAGTGGCACAACCGGGAGTTCAGAGACTTAATTAAAATGGCTTTTTAACCGTTGGCACGATGTTGCACTGTGTAAACAAAGCTTTATGAGGGAGTCTGAAATCGTTTAGACTGTGTAACCTGGAACTCAGGGCTTGGAAGGGATCGTTACTGCAGCGTTCCCCATCCGGCCTCCCGTCCCTCAGGCACGGGCAATAACATCAGTGTGACAGCTCTGACGGGCCGGCGTTTGCCCCGTGCCACCTGAGCCTGAACACTTTTACAATTACAGGTGCATCAGGGTTTTGCTGACTCATCTATAACCTGCTATGTTATTTTCATCCTATAAAGGCCCGTGGTCCAGCCCGGTCCTCGACAGGGACGGAAACATCGACCTCCTCCTCTTCCTCGGCAGCAATACAGCACGCTACACGATTACAACGACGCTGCATGATGGGAAAACAAACATCTTCATAGGGCGGATGGAGAGGATGGAGAGGATGGAGTTTGTGCAGCATCGGCAACAATCAGCATGTTTCATTTCTGTTTCATCTCTCTTTTACATGCTTAGGGACCCAAATGCTGTATATCTGACAATAATATATATTTTCTACACTTTTTCTTGTAACAAACAGAATGCTAAAGTTCAATCCTTAATTTAGGCATCTGCAGTAATTCATATATAAACATCTCAGCCAGTTTTGACGTCATGCTCTGTTTCTGTTGGTGTTTAATCCCCAGCCCTTGATTCTTGGCGCCCTATGAGTGCCTTGTCTACTCTGGTACTGTCTGGAATTGTCTTGGGTCTGGATTAAGCAGTTATTAAAGTAGTTTGGGGTTTAATGAAGTTAAATTTGCTCCAACAACAAGTATGTTTGTCTCCCCAGCCCAGAGGACCTCGAAATAAAACCCAAATACACATACAGACCTCACCTCACCGAAGGCGGGATACAAACCTGAGTGGCTCAGTCGGTAGACTTCTGGTTCCAAAATGCCGTCCCTCTCTGGGTTGTATCTTGCCTCTGACAAGGTGGCTCCTAAAACTGTGCTTCTTCCAAATTTCAGAGTTAATTTCACAAATTCCCTTAGTCAGTCATCGACAGAGGAGCTCAGAGAACACGCAAATGAAATGAAAGAAGAATGGTTGACCTTCATAATCAAGCACTATATATATAAATAATTATGTCTGTTTGGAAATGATTCTAGTTTTAATTATTATGAAGGATGTTTACACCATTCGCAGCTGAAGAGATCGTGGGTGTATTTATGGTCTTAACAAATTTACTTCATTTAAAGAGTCGGTTTCTCCTATTTTCCTTAAATTAATTACCCACAAAACCCTTTTGCCTTTTGCCCCATGGTGCCAGTACTTCTGTAAGACCTTCTTGTACCATTCATGTGTATAAACGTGTTGATAAGTCAGTTTATTGAGACTATAGTATAGAGTATAGAGTTTGAGGATCATGGAAATACAGTAGGACTTTAAAAACATTGAAACAATAAGCAGTTCTTTACGTTTAAGTGTTTTATTTGGTGTTTGTATTTGTAAATAGTATTTTCCGAGCAGCACGGTAACTGTGTGAGGATTGTATGACTGCATGCTCCTTTCTGTTTCCCTCATGTTATGTCCCCTGAGTTGATGTAACGACTGTTTAACACTTTTGTTCTTGTAGTGTAATAAATGCTTGCAGTAAAAGTCATGTGTGTGTGTGTGTGTGTGTGTGTGTGTGTGTGTGTGCGCGGGTACGCGTGTGCACGTATATTTTTCGCACAGTTGCACCAGCATGAAGACGCAGAACTTCCCGCATGCGCTGCCACAGCTGGCAGGGTTTGCTCTGCAGGTGTTTCACACATGTTCAATAAATAACAAACCGAAGTCAAAAAGCAACAACAAAACAGAGCGATAAGCTTAGTTATAAAAGCAGTTCATTAATCATAGGACACCCTAACTAAACACGTAGATCTGATGTACTATTCAAAATGTCATACTAGCAAGAAGTTCATATACTACTTATTAAATGGGAACTACTACTCAACGTTTCATTTGTGCTACAAAAGTTCAACCCCAAATCAGAAAGAGTTGGGACAGTATGGAAAATGCATATCAAAACACAGTGTTTCTGACATTTCCTTTGATTTTTATTTAATTGCAGACAGTATGAACGTGAGATATTTCGTTTTTTTTCTGATCGACTTCATTTCATGTGTTAATAAACATCCATTCCCGCATTTCAACCCTGTAACAGCCCTGTGATTTGGTACAAAAGCAGCATCCATGAAAGGCTGAGTCTTTGAGGAGTAAAGATGATCAGAGGATCTCCAGTTTATCACCAAATGTATAAGAAAATGATTGAAATGGTGAAAAACAATGTTCCTCACAGAAAGAAGGGAAGGGATTTACATATTCAAGTCCTAACTTTCTCTGATGTGTCTTGTTGATGAATGCATGGACGTCCCTGATAAAGATGTCGTCTTGAAGGCAGCTGATGTTGCTCTAAAATCTCAGGGTACTTTTCTGCATTAATGGTGCATCACAGAAGTGGAAATGACCTTTACCCAGGGCCCTGACCCGACCCTATAGCATGACAGAGCCTGGCTTTTGGGCTTGTTCCTCATAACAGTTTTGTCTTTGGTCCAAAAAAGATCTGTTATACTGATGGCTCTGAGCACAGTCCCCGTTCCCACTGTATGATGGTCCATCCCAGATCCTCCGAGCCCAAAGAAGCTGACGCCGCTTCTGGACATGGTTATAACATAAGGCTTCTTTTTAGCACAGTAACGTTTTAAGGGGTATCTGTGAATGTAACTCTGTATTGTAGAGCTTGGTAAAGGTTTGATAAAGGAATCCCTTGTCCATGTGGTTCTATCAGCTTTTGATGAATGACGGTTCTTGATGGAGTGCCGTCTGAGGGAGCAGAGATCATCCCTCTTCAGGTTAGGCTTTTTAGGAAATTCCTCCATATTCCTTGAATGGTTTAATGATATTATGCTCTGTAGAGGAGAAATATATACATCCCTTCCAGTCTTTCTTTTTTGAACATTTCAATCATTTTCTCACACATTTGGTGATAAACTGGAGATCCTCTGATCATCTTTACTCCTCAAACACTTTTGTGGATACTGCTTTTGTACCAAATCAGGATTATAACCACCTGTTGACATCACCTCATTATTAATTTTTTAACTCATTACTTGCTGTAAATTGTCCTTGTCCCAGCTTTTTTTGGAATGAGTTGCAGGGCTGAAATGCAGGAATGGATGTTTATTAACAAATGAAATGAAGCTGGCCAGAAAAAAAAACCATGAAACATCTCGGGTTCATACTGTCTGCAATGAAATAAAAGTCAAACTAAATGTAAGACACCCTGCAGTTTTTTTTATTTGCATTTTCCATACTGCACCAAATTTTTCTGCTTTGGGGTTGTAATAAAGTGTTGTTAATTTAAAATTCAGAACGAGGTTTCTGCTGAAAAGGTTCCCATTGTAAGGTGGAACATCATCGTAAAACAGGGAGCACAAACTTAGCAGTAAGACTGAGTCTAAAACTATATTACTGCGCTATACTTGTAACTAATACATGCAGTAAGGTTAACAAACACAGTAAGGCACGGTATTTGTGAAGAAGGTGGACTGTAGGGTGGGATGAACGAACATATGGTGAGGCAGAAGCTACTGAGCTGGAAGGTTCGAAGCAGGTCCTATAAAGTAAAGAAGCACCAAGTGGTCTTGGTGGGAGGAGGAAGATGTTGAGAAAAGTGTAGAGAAGGTAAAATAAGAGGAATGTCACACAGCAGCCATGCAGGTAGACGAGGCAGCACTGTTTCCTGTCCTGTGTGTGAGCTAGAACATGGTAACGTCAGTCTAGATCACTGGGGTTCGGCAGAAGAAGCTCTTCTCCTTTTCAGCGTAAGTCGTTTTCATTACCAAAAGTATCTAATAAGCCGTCAGATTCACGTCTGATCCTCGTCCAGGTCTGACACCACTGCTGTACCGCTGTGTAGAACGCAGTTATGGGTTGTTTTTACACCTTTACGAAACGAGCAGGTTGTTTTTTGTTGGGTTTCTATCTGAGAGGCTTGGGGCTGCGTTCCTTCAAGCTTGAAATACGTACAGCAGTAATGATGAATTAATAATTCTGTATGCTACATGTGAATTATTGAGTATTGAGCATGACATTTTGATCCTGTAGGCCTTACGGAGCCTAGGACCAACTGTTCTGTTAACTAAAGCACGCATAAACGTCAAAGGTTCTGTATTACAAGGTTGTATGAACGACTGTGTGTAGGTACATCTTTCTGGAATAGAACCGAGCCTCTTAGAATGAAATAATTAACAAATGACTTCAGACATACAGAACTATGGCTTGTGCAGTGGATCTGTGTATACATGGTTTGATATCTGAGGTAGGTTTAATATTATCCATTAAATAAGCCAGTTGTCTTCAGGTTGATTGTTGTTGCTGTGCATTTATATAAGGTCTTAAGGTGTTTAAACTTTTCAAGATGTTCAGACAAATTGCCTTCTGAAAGATCTTCAGTGTCGTGATCTTGGTGCAGATATGAAGTATAACATTACATGACAGCTCCATGCTGAGGAGATGCTGAAATAATATGTATTTACTATAACATGGATTAAATAAATAGGTGTACAGTTGGATTATAACGCAGTGCTGTGCAGACGTACGGTATCAGATCTTCTACGACAGTCCAAATGTGTTTAAGTCTGTCTGTGAATGCTTTTATTTTTTACATATAATACGCATATTACCTTAAGATAAAGATCTACTTACAGGAACGTGATCTGAACGTGTATTGGGGTACAATTAAACGTTTATTAGTGTGTCTTCACACTTGTGCTGTTAACAAACTGCACAACGCTCAGCTGCTGACAATGGGGTTGTGTTTATAAATATCGTTAAGCTCCAGGAATGGGTTGAAATTGTACGTAAAATGAACACGATTTTAAAAAGCCAGCCAAAAAAACCCTGCATACCAGCCATACGCCTAATCCGGAGCGCTACACTGGTTGAACAACAGTGTTTAAAAATATCTGTACAGCTATGCCGTTACAGCTCAGTGTACCAGTATCTACCAGTATCCACCAGTATCCACCAGTTTTACCCAAACTGGAACTCAGTGCCTGCTGGGTGGTGTTTCAAATAAACCATCCTAATCATCCAAAGAATGACCCAAAAGCGAACCAAATAACAAGCTATCATCTACCTTCTGCTGAATTAGACAGCTGGTATCTTCATACTGACTGCATTCATTAGTACAGGAGGAGAAGTGGTCTATTTACGATTATTAAGGACCTTTTTCTACACTTACGCCATGTGAGCTGCTACTGGCACAGATCCTCAGTCTAGCGTTAAAACGCTGATTATATGATGCTGGTAAAAACACCCTTAAGCAGCTAAATTGTAGATACTGACCAAAAATGCATCAAGCTGATATTAAGCAGCATATGATTCCCTAGACTTAGGTTTTTTGTATATAAGTAAAGACAAAAATAATTCACACAGCCACTTAGAGTAGTGTTATACTTAAACTGGGACGTAATGCTGATTATTTAATGCTGCTAAAACGAGGATGCGTTTATAAACACGCGTAAGAACTAGCCACGGTCTGAAGGTGCTGATAAAAGTGCACGTAGCTACCTCATATAGTTTCATCCAAAGACTCATCTCTTAGAATGCAGTAAATTTGTTAATAATTTATCATCTTAATAACCAATACAATACGCAGCTTGATGTACACTGATGTTCAAGCTGAGTTTCGGCTAATTTTGGTAATCTTGTGGTATATTTGGATGATCCAGATCCCAAACTCATCAGCCATCAACCTGTAATAGTAATAGAGCACGAGAAGACGAATAATGCTAATGCTAATGTTAAGTGTAGGCAATGTAACCGCTCCATTCACATGCACTCACGTGTATTCAGATATAGGTTTAAAAATGACTAACCCTAGGCTTATATATGTTAGCTATAATATACACAAACTTCTTAATATAGGGAAATAGGGAGATTTGTGCAGAATGGAGCCTTTTCATATAAAAGAGCAATTAAATCCCAAATATAATCTGTAAATATGTGTTAAACAATCATTAATGGATCATTAGGTAGCGTTATAGTTACAATTAAGGGAGTTATTTTCAAATGAAAAGTTCGTGGTAAATGTGCTTGCTTTCATAGCGTAACGTTATCGTAACATTCACTAACGTCGCGTCGGAATAGTAAGAGTTAAAACGTCGAATAAAAGATTTTGCTGTTATCTCCAGCCGATAATCCAGCTTGTGCAAGATGCTGTGTTTTGGAAATGAATTGTTTGTTGACAAAAGAAAATAAGGCTTCGGAAAAGTCTGTATGAACATTATTATTGTATTATTATTATTATTATGCTCATAAATCATCGTAATATTAAAAAAAGAAGCCATCAGACTTCAAAAATACTCAAAACAATAAAGTAACTACACAGTCCTACATGTTGTACATTACAATAAAACAAAACACGCGTTTTTCTGACTTTCTATGGGGAACAAACCTAAATACGTCACATGACTCCAAATTTGATTGCATTCCTTTGAAAACAGGTCTGAAAAGTTTCCACATAATGGGACTGTTTTTGTAAGGTCACAGGCTTTTTCTGTACGTGCCATACTTAGTAACACAGCATTTGTGTAATCATAACTTGTGTAGGACTTAATGCTTAACGTTTAATGTACAGTAATAGTGAATATGCTCTTTTTTCGCTTTAAAAGGCTGTTTTTAGGTACAGCATGTTAGTTTCTCAGACGTTTACAAGTCACTGCATGAGAGCCTTGGAAAAATGAATAAATTTAAATCTAAGTATGGAAGTATCAGACCAGAGACAAAACATATTTCAGCCAATCCACTACTGTTTTTTTGGAAAGCCCCTGTACTTGACTTATTTCCCTTTCAAACATCAACAAAACACGATTGGAACAGGTTTCACCAAACATCTGAATAAGTCTGCAGGCACCGGTCCCACCCTAATGGATAGTCCAGTACAATAAATATATTACAGAAGGAAGTTTGAGAGACGCCAGTGTGTTTTACACCATATCCTTTAACACGTATTTCTTAGCTCAAGAAATAACAGGAGCCATTACAGCTTACTCATTCCTGGTGGGTTTGTGATGATTAGAGACGGTTATTAACAACAAGTGGTTCAGTATCACAACACAGACGCTCCTAATGCTGACCTGTGATTGATTACAGATGGATTTAGTTTGCTTATTTAAAGCTTTTCTCATAGTGACCTTATATTAATGAGCTGTAAAATATAGACTTAGGGGCTTGTAGATGGAACAAGTTCATATTTTATTAGGATAAATTATACAGTTCGGTTATTATACAGTATCTGAAGGCAGCAATGAATAGTAATTACACTCTGATTAATATAAACCATCAGTAAATACCTACAGTATATACTCTTGGTTGCCAGATTTATTCAGTATACCTATATATTAAATTACATTAATGATTGATATATATGATAATACTTGCTATTTTATTCTAAATACTATAACTCAATGTGTATAAATATGAGAACTAGAGCATATTATAGGAGGTTATATGAAGTTATAAGAGATGAGTCGGAGATTATAAGTGCTTACTTGATATTTCTGGAGGCTGTAAGAGGGTATGATGGGTTACAGGAGATGGTAAGAGGTTACAGCTGGTTATATGAGGTTGTACTAGGGCAGTTGAAAGATGTTACAGCAGGTACTAGAAAGCTAGAGAACGTTACACTAGGCTAGGGCATGTTATGAATCCAAGCAGCAGGTGAGAGCAGGCTATGGAAGCTTACAGAAGGCTGCACTGTAGAACCAAGAACCAGTTTCATACTGAGACTATAGGATTCCCTCTTTCACAAGGTGTGTCATACACACACTTCTTTCCTTTTCACTCCAGCACAACCCCACACACACACCACACAATGTCGAGGTGAGTTCCTACACCCGCACATGTTCTTCGTTAGTGTGGCAGAATAGGTCAGAAGAAGAGCAATTGTAAAATAACCCAAAATTAGACTCGACGTGACGTCATGGGAGAGAATATAGACCTCAGATCTGCTTTTGTGAAATAAAAGGTTGCTTTAACGAACCGTATGCAAAGCGTTTGTTAGCTTTATGACGTGTGAACTTCAGAAATAATGAGCTAGGAAGCTGTACTGCTGCACGGCCGGAAAACTAAACCTCATGTTCAGGAGACCCAGCGCTCAGACTGACCTCCAGCTCCGGCCTGTTTGGAGTTCTCCCTGTTTGTATGTGTTGCTTTGGGCAGTTTCCTCCCAACCTACTCAAACAGCTCCAATGTATGGAGCCTGATACTCAGGAAAATCTGTAAAGACAAAGGACTGTAGTTAGGAGAATGAAAATGGATCAACAGCGACGTTTAACGCTGTTAATAATGTTCGTTATGGGAAACACTGAATGCCATGAGATAACCTTATGTGAACATGAATAATGCACAAACTTCATCTTAATATACTACAAATATACAATATAGTGTACATATACAGTACACAGTACTGTGCAAAAGTCTTAGGCCACCATTACATCTGTTGTCCAGATCTAAATCTAAATCAAAATCTATGTCCAGATGAACAGATTCAACTTCTTGGATTACATCTGTTATAACCAACCATAATGACCATATATAACATAGTCCATGACTGGACCCAAAACTTTTGAGTAAATTCCATAACCCTGTCACTCCACCATCCTCTGATCTTTTCTTTTCATCATCTCTTTTCACTGATCTTCATTCCAATATTTGTGAGCGTTAGCATATCTTAGCCTTTCACCTTGCTCCTCTTGCGAAAAAGTGGTTTCTTGGCTGCCTCCCGTCCAAAAAGCAGATCAACTTGGCATCCTGATGAACCTGCCAGATGCTGCTATTGCTCAAGCTGCTTTTTTTCTCATTTCTAGATACAAACATCCTGTATTTTCTGATTGTATCTAATGTAGAGACTGGTAAATAATTATATATGGTCATTATACCATTGCTAAAACAATGGTCTGTCTAATCTAAAGGTGGCCTAGGACTTTTGCACAGTACTCTACTATATCTATAAACCTTTTGCTGTTTTTACATGATGTTCGAGGGTCGTCGGCTGAGATAAGTCTTATTATGTTTATGTCTGTTATGTTGTTATGTTCAAGTCTTTCCAGTCCTGTTAAAGGATCTTAGTACAGCGCGACTCTGACAACGAGCTGTGTTCGTATTACTGTACGTTTCTGTCAATGGCCAGTCCAGCAGGCACATGAAAGTAATCTTGTATAAATGGTACAATGGCTTGTAAAGTTAAAACACCGCACGTTGTATTTGCTTGTTGAAGTTTTTTTTTGCCCTGAAACACAAAAAGATTTAAAAGATTTACAGTATATATTGGCATCTTTATGGGTTCCATGGGGTTTAGATGATTCAGGAGGAATATGCCATCTCATGAACTCTTATTTCTCCAGCCTTATTGTAGAACCATGGGCGACTGAGACAGGACACGTGGGATTTTAAATGGTTTATGACTGATGTAATGACTGTTTATTGGAATCATTTGAGACTACCACTATTGCTTACTTCGCCTTCTTATCTATCTTGCCTCTTGTTACTTTTCTTGGCTCTGGGGTGTAAAATGGGTGACAGGTGGCATGCAGTGTATGTGATTAACCCCGAGCTCCTCTGTTTGACTGAACATGCTATGGCACCAAATCTGGCAACCGGTGTACCGGACTAAATAACGCCAATATGCACATTGTTGTGTTTTTCTATTCAGTTTTCTTTATCTATGTTCACTATTGTTATTATTAATTAGTATATTTTAAAATATGTTCTCTCTACTAATATTTATTTATCTTCTGCTTATTTAACTATTACTATAAACCGATTAATTAGATAGCTTAGTTTAAATCTTACATCTTAAATCTTACAATCCAACATCTAAGCTGCCCTAGGACTCCTTATTTCAGTCTTGGTTCTAACAACGTTTCTTCCTTAAATCGTTTAGGGACTTTCCTCGGCACGGTCGCCCTAGACTCGCTCAGTTTGGGCTTTGGCTTAGAAATTAGAACATAATTGAAAATTAGTAGGACAATGCTCCCTGTAAACAGAGCTATAGATATCTGCCTCGATTCTTTGTTGTATCAGAGAGCAGCGAGATTTAAGGAGAACAAGACAAATACTGCATGATACTGTCTCTATATTCAGCCATACACAGGCAAGACTTAGTCGTTTTCTTATCCTGAACCTTTCCTCTGGCTGCTCATTTTGGTTCCTACACTCATCAGAGATTATAAAGCTCTGCGGTACGATTTTTATATATGTACTGCTTATACGAAAGCTTTATTTATTATTTGTACATGAAGTTTACATGGCATATACCTGGCAACGTACAAACTGAGCTTCTCTCCCTCCTATATATTCACATTCTAAATCCATTAATATTTGGACAATTAGTGGTAGAAAACCTGCTGCAAATTTTTTTTATCATATCCTCAGCATGAACTCTGAACATTAGTAACATGGTCTGTTCATTATCTTACATACTAATGGTGTATTATTTTATTGGTAGAATGTGTGATAAGATCTTAAAGATCTAATACAGGTTTTTAGGCTCTTTTTTAAGGGTATTTTTGTGCCAATCTGGCAAACCTGATCTTCGCTTTGCGTACTGGAGGATTAAACGATTATAAGCTTATCGAGCCATGTAGAGCGTACTGCTGAGTCAGGATGGGACAGCTTTGGATGCACTTTAGGTTTAGGAGTCCAGGGTTTAAGCCTTAGGTGTGGTCAGTGTCTGTGCTGGGTTTGGTATGTTCTCTATGTGCCAGGGTGGATTCCTCATCCAAATGCCTGTAGGTATAACCAAGTAAATGAACGGGTGAATGAGAGATACAGACGCCTTCATGCAGAGCAAACCAAGCAATTGTGGGCATTTCTTTAGGGCCCAGCAGTACCAGCTTGGCAGTGCCAAGACCTGGTCAGTATTACAGTACTATAACCACTGTGCCACCACAGGTCCAAAATAGCCTCTTTAATTTGTACTATTTATTATTTTTTGGCACTAGATCTAAATTGGCAGCATTTAAGAGATATGGCTGGGCACCATTCAATTGAAGGTAAAGGTCCTTGCTCAGGGGTCCAACTCACAACCTTCTGCTTAGCCCACAGCCTTAACCACTGATCTACTCTGACCCTCAGACAAAGGAGAAGAGAGGATACAACGAGTTTGGTGCAGGACGGTGCATACCCAGTTCCCATCAGGCGCTCCAATTCAGTCTCTTAAAAAAGCAGACCCGATTTCACACACCATGCCACATGTCTGTTAGCCTCACCCCCCAGCCTGCTTCATAAGCCCTTACGTGCTGCTTCTGATGAATTTGCATTACTGCAGGAGTGAATGAGAAAGACAGAGGGCTTTGTAATGGAAGCTCTTCAATTGCATTTCACAATCAGGAAACCAAATGTCACTCACTACTTTCCATTGACATTTTGCCGAGTTTATGTTTTTTTGAACCCACGGGCCTTACATCACTGACTGGAAGAGATTTAAACTCGACCCAAAAACAGATTCATCTGAACGAATCCTATAAATTCGCTAGAATTTCCGAAAAAAGCGGCGCTCGGCTTTCGACGCTCGCGATTAGAACATTCCATCAGATCTTTCCACTTCGGCGTGTCAAAAATATTTATCGCCATTTCTGTGGGTTCATTCGATAATGTGCTGCTCGAGCCGTGTAGGATCTGTCTGAAGGTCTGTGATGATTAATACCGCTTTAGGAGGGATCCCCTGATTGACACAGAATCAGTCATTACTGAAAAAACGAGCTCAAGCGGGCAGCAAGGTGTGGGTGAGGGTGGTTTACTCC
The DNA here is from genome assembly GCA_025084515.1 of Ancistrus triradiatus. NCBI lineage: Eukaryota > Metazoa > Chordata > Actinopteri > Siluriformes > Loricariidae > Ancistrus > Ancistrus triradiatus. The sequence goes on along the minus strand of JAJAGP010000197.1, from coordinate 569,582 downwards.
CACATCTGCAAGCCGGCTAATTTTAGCGTTCAGAGAATGTGTAACAAAATGGCGGCCATAACCCAGCTAGGTTTGGGCAGATTGGCCAGAAAAATAGAGACAAGCCTGAACTGAAAGTAACAGCTGCAGTTTGGGACAGTTTAAGGATTTTGAGGTTTTCCTGTAAGCGGACGTCAAATGATTCAACAGTACATATTTAATATTGTATGTTATAGTAAATATCGTATCTACAAGGGGAGGGAACGTATCTCAGACCACGTAGTCAATTAAAAAATCAACACAGTGACAACTCGATTGGCGTAACCAGCCGTCTGAGCTCAACTGAGCTGCTTTTTGGGACTTTTGTCATAGAAGGTTTGCGTACGTTGGTAATGTTAATAAACCCTTGGACGTGATGAAGTGAGTATACGTGCAGGACAAGATTGCTGCTCTTCAGCAGAACAAACTGTTACTGAAGATAACTCAGTCGACTGTTTGTGCAGTGCTTATCAGACAGAACGTACCTCAGGCACACGTCAAACTTTATTTTTAACATTTGTTGAAAATGACTAACTGAAGGGAAACACGACAAGCCATCTCGAAAATGATCCCCGCCTCCCTTCCTCTGCCTTTCTCTCTTTCGGTAACGGTTCTGTTTCTACATTCTCTGTGACTAATGAGGGATCCCTCGCAAATGGGTCTTTCCTCACAAAACGAGCCCGCAAAGATGAATCAGAAGCCCGTTCTGAAGGTTTCCCCCAAATCTCTGGTGACATGTCTGCTATCTCCGATTCTATGGGATTCGATTTTATTGTATTTATATTCTCCAGTGTATGAGGTTACAAGGTGAACGTTTAAGCAGTATGTGAGCCAAGACGAACTGAGTGAGGCAGGAAGAGGCGAATGAAAGAAGGGTGAAACCTCAAAGACAGATGTGAGGCAGCAGACATGTTTGTTTTGACCTTCATGTGGTTCCCCTGAGCAAAACCACCCATGTCCTACTGCAGCACGCTGTTACTCCGCATCAGGCTGGCGTTCTGTCGTGTCTCGACGTAGCCTCGTGTAGGGCCGAAAATGCAAAATTCATCCGATTAATCAGACGGGGGTTTATACAGGCTAGGGTTTCCATGGGGGTAGAACCAATTTTGACCTTTTTTAAAACAATTGCGTGCAGGTAATGCCTTTTTTCCGAGTATTCAAAGAGTAACAACTCCATACGTGACGTGAGCTACTAATCCGACTTATTATGACATATAATACGCAGGCATGTAACAGCATGGGATGGTTGACAGAAGACGTTGATTATGTTGGATTTCTGTTTCACACCACACTTGTTCCTGTTGGAGGGATTTCCAAATATCGCAAATATCATAACCAGCAAATGTCTACGTTGAATAAATTCATTAAAATAAACTTCTACGAGAATCCTAAGGCTGCATGCAGATAACATGACGAACCAGGCTGGTCTTCATCAGTGCTTAGCTGTTATTCGTCTGGGCAGAACGTGTTTGTCTGTAAGTGTGACATGGATGAAGATTAGAAGATTTTACGGGGTTTTAATGCAGAAATCCAACCTTTTCTTGGAAATGAACTCTGGACAGACAAACAGAGCTCAAGCTTTAGATACTGGCAAATTCAAACAGGACTGATGATGTGAAATTCAATCATCAACTTGCCAGAGCTGGTACACGATCCTGCTCTAGTTTGTGCCCTGCTTCTGGTGAGGCGAGGTCTGTCGGACTGCGTGTCCTGGTCCTGGTCCTGGTTAAAGGTTCGTGTTCTTTAAAGGAGGCTGCCTGTTTGATCAGGTATAGCAGGTTGGGCCACATTTCATTACGTTTTGAATTGAGAAGAATTAAATGAGAAGTACATTGTAAAAATAAAATGCATTTCTGCAGATGTAAAGCACAAATGAATGTGGATTCAAATGAAGCGTATGCAAAGGTTTGGGCATTCTTTTCAAACGATCAGGTAGTTTTTAAGGTCTAAGGTAGCGTACTACTGTCCAAAACCTGTTTTAGTGTTCAAGTCTCTTCACCCAGAATTACTTGGATTGTAGCTTGTAAGACATCTGTTGTAAGTCACTCTGCATAAGAACGCTGAACAAATAGAACGTAATAGATTTGTAAATGAAAAAAATCTTAGGATCCAGCTCAATGCTCAAGCGTAAGCTTTGTCAAAATCTTACTATCTTCTTGGTCATTTGATTAAAATAGTTTTCTATCTGTTTAAGATAAGGAATAGAGGTCAGTTCTGATTGATAGGGCTTATCTTTCTTGTCACGGAATGGCTTTCTTTGGAAGTTAAGCACGGACATGTGGTTTGGATAGCCAGAAGAAAAGGAGAAGAGAAAAAAAAAGCCATGTCACTTCTCACTTACACAGAAACATTAATAGGTTCGTAAGCAATATATAAAGCGCGGACTATAGCAACGAGGACTTTATGATTTTGAAATGATCGTCTCATGAAACCACAAACTGTGTCAGCACTGGGAGTTATTTTATTGTGGAGTTCAAATTATCGTGGGAAACTAATATAAACCAAACTAAACTTAAGATACATTACACAATGGGGTGTTTAATCAATTAGAGGAAAGTCTGAATTTCTGAATTTTCTTTAACATTATAAGCAAACATTTATTAATAAATCAATCCATTGATCGTTGCTTCCCATTACTTCAAACGTGAGGTTTTCTGAGGAATAAGAAGCAAGAGGGAAGCAAGGATCGAGACTTATGAAATCCCACATTTCTCTTCAGCTCATCGCTGCTGATTCGTTTCTGGACTTTGAAGCTGATGTTTGAAATGTTTCTGCTTTGCAGTGAGAGGTTTTTAGCTACAGGAACATTGAGTACCAGTCTAGGGACACTATAAAGGAAGCCATTTCATTCACTTTGTTATATATTCCAAGCTACAAAAGTTGCAAGATTTTCAGAAATGCTTGTTTTTTCTTCCTAAAATGTTGAAATTGTCAAGTTTGCAGGTTGTTCCTAAGACGTTGCTGAAATATTTTTACTTATAGGAATCTTAATTATGGATTTATCATCAAACTTGCAATATTGTGTCTGTAGAGTCTAACCATTGTAGCACATTGTATAAATGCCTGTTTCCCAAAAGAACTTGTCAAATGATCTGAACTATGATCTATGATCTGATAAAGTAACAGGTTACTTATAAGCTGGGAAAAAATTACTCAAAGACAAGCTCAACGTAATCTAATGTGATCCAAATGCAACATTTTTTTCCAAGTTTTCTCGCTTTTACAAATTTCCAGTTAATAAAAATAAAAACTGAAAAAAATAATATGCTTGACAAATCCACCATATCTGATGGTAACCTGGTCGGTTTCGGAAGGATGAATAGATAGATTTTTCTAAATCTTGTGCAAATCTATACCCTCTGAAGTTACTCAACTAAGATCTTAATAAATTCAGATGAAAAGACAGCATTCAGAGTTTTATCTTTTCTATCCAAACCCTTTAAAGCCGTCGTTGTTGGGTTTGTAGTTTTGGGTTCCATCTATAAAGCACCTTGTGTATTGCTATCCTGCAGGTTAATAAACACGTAAATTTGAACAGAAGGGGGGCAAGACTACAGCCTTGGGGGATTCCATAAGTGGTGACAGTTTTCTGTTTAAATTTTTTCTGCAGCATCGTACGTTGATTTAAACATTTTTGCGTTCTACGTTAAAACTGTCATGTTGTTTGGTCGTCCCTTAATTGTGGCAGCATTCTCAGTTGTAGGACTGTTAGGAATTAAGGTTTTATTATCTGACTGGAAATATTGTGCGTGTGTGACGTCTGTAATTTCAGATCTTCAGAAAAGACAGGAAAGTCAGTTTTGTAGCGCAGCAACCGAACCTTTTTCGAACTGTGTACATAACTGATTCGTTGTCCTTTGTAACAACAATGTCTTATTATAATAGTACTAAAAGCAACAAAAGTGTATTTATGATTAAAGATCATGAGCTAGGCCTGTTTCTCATTGCTAAGCACGCAGATATTGGTCTATATGCTGGATTCACGTCCGTGTTGATTTATGGGATTTAATTACCACAGTTTCATAAATATTTCCCCCGAGCACAAGACAGAAAATTAGGATGCATAAAGTGTGTACGTTCTTTTACCATTTCTAGTATAGTTTTAGTGATAATTGTGTCGCGGCTATCATTAACCGTCCCGATCGTTCTGCATCTGTGTCATTTGCTTTAACTTCTTCAACCAGTCAAAAACCTAAAAACAACCTCTATTTGAACGTCAACCTGCAACTGGACATCTTTGTTTCATCTCTTAGGCCAATCAGGTGGAAGGGAGGGGTCAGCGCACCTTATAGAGCAATTTTTTGCTCGCGAGCAAACACATCCGGAGAAGGCCCGCACCGAGAAGCGACATCCATCACAGAATCAGGGACTGAACACCCCAACACAGGTACATTACATCACCCGGTATAGCTTTTACAAATGATTATAGCATGTTGGCTTATGCATTTAATGTAAGTTTAACTTAACGAGCTTTACTGATACAGTCTTGGAAACAATTTACATTAAATGTATTTTTGTTTATATTAAATGTGTAATGTATGAAGCACTGCAACGCCATGAATAGTATATAAAGGAGGTATATTAGAAGAGTTATACATTGAAACTGAATACACATTATGCATAAATACGTACATATTGTTGCTTTTTAGTTAATCTGGTTGTCACGCAGTACTTTGCTGGACCAAAGACAAAAAGTACACAAAATAAACAAGACGTCTGTTGTACTGTTCAGATGGATGTTTATATGTGATACGACAACCGATGCAAGATACAAGAGAGTTCATTTGGCATTTTTGTGTGCATCTCAAAGTGGATATGCATAATGTTTTGATTATATATCTTTGTCGCTTTCTCTGTTGCTCTGTGAAAGCTGGAAAACATTACAGAGTGCGAAAGAGAGAGAGAAAGAGAGAGAGAGATCGTAGGCCTGCACCTATACGAAATACATTTATTGATTTTATTACTATGCTTACTATACTTTTGCACAAATAGCAGGAGCAAATCTTTTACAAACGAGATGCCGCTCTATTTATGAGTCTCTTTTTTCTTTTGTTCGAGTTTGCACTTTATATACAGTGCATGCTTGCAATCCTTTTCACTTTATTTCACGACTCTTTATTAAGCGTGAAATAAAACCTATTTGTGTGTTTACACAGTAACTTCTACATTTAAAATACTGTCATTATATAATCATCGTCTCTCTCGCTTCGCACTTCAAACCTGTACGTTTGTAGGTAATGTCATGTAAAACCTCGTATGCCCTCGATCTGCTCTTCGTCGCGCTCCTGTGCGTTTCTGTTGAACCTCGGCTCTGACCACAGCCCTGATCATCTGTCTTTCTGGGTTAAATCGTCAGGTGCAGCCTCCTGCTCTCGTCTATCTTTACATCTATCCTCTTCTCTGCTGCACCTTCTGTTTTTTAAAGTCATCTTGCCTCGCTCCTAGAGCAAGACCTAGTTTGTTTGCTGGATTTCTTTTCTACAGTCTTATGCTAAAAATGTTTGGGCACCCCTGGTCAGGTTAGGCGACTGTTCCCTGTTCAGGTTGTGTTAAGGGTGCTTAAACTTTTGCACGTCTCTGTATGTCAGGATGGTTTTTATTTGATGTATTCAGATTCTGTTCCACCTCCTTTAGTAATTAAGGAAACCGACTGAGGATGCTAAGTGTACTATACTTACAATACTACAGTATTTGCTATACTACATTCTATGTGAGCCCAGCACCACAGGGACCAAGGTTCGAGTATCGGCGGTGCTTTCCGGCGGTTCGCGTTGGCTGTGTTTGAGAGACGAGACGTCGGGGATTATCGTCCAGCGCCGCAACAGTGCAGCCCTGTATCGGTGCCTAGTAGATTCAGTTTGACTAAATCAAGGTCATTTTAGAAAATAATATCAATATTATTTATTTATATGGCACTTGGGGGCACGTGTCTGAGGGAGGAGAGGCCGGATGAGGGAGCATACCCCGGCACGACAAAAGCGAACCATGAGCGATTAGTGAGCACCTTCCAGGCTACGTGTTCCCCTGCGACCCATGAATTCTGGGTCAGGCTCCGGACCCGTGTCCACAAATAAAGAAGCAATGTATTTATATAAATGTTTAAGATTATATTTGATCTAGAGAGCAGTTATTTCATGAGTTAGCCCTGAGTATTAAAGTCGTATCCTTATTTCCGACAACGTCCTAAGTAAACGACATCATTCAAGAAATAGCGAACATGACCTTTTTGTTTTGATGGCAAGATTTTTTTTGGAGTATAAACATCCACAGGAAGAACTGGCGTCGCAGGAGGAGTAATAAAGATTTTAAAAGAAAATCGAGATGCGCTCGCATCGCAAGTTCAATAACACATAACTTACATAATGCGTGCAGGAAGAGGAGACGCCAGAGAGTTAGGACGCATTCATTTTTAAATGATCTCTAAAAGCCTTTTTTAAGTGCCTTTGTACTTTTGTATTTTTTTAATTCAATTTTTAAAATAGGTGTGTGTGTTTTTAGGGTCCAGGGTATTGACATACGTAGTGTGTCTTAGTGAAAAATATTATTAGATCATAATTATTAGTTTGGCTGTGCTAAAAAAAGATACCAGACACATAATATTTTTAAAGGTTATATATAAAGGCAAAACTGAAGCAAACAAATATGACCAAAATAGCCTCAGACCTCTAAGGGTTGAATATCAGAGGCAAAAAAAAGTTTTAATTTGTTGTGTATTTTGTGTACGTACAGCGTACGAAGTTTTTGCCATAACCTGCACAACACACGATCATACACACGTCTGGGCACCCAGTTAAGACTACACGACCTAACCACTAGATCATCAAAAAAGGTGCCAAAAGTTTTAGGATTTTACAATTTGAAATATATGCATTTGCAGAAATTTTAAGTTTGTTCCTTAAAGTCGTGAAATGATCAGAGCTAATATACACATAAAGTCTTAGGCCAAAGTTTAGGCACCTTAATTATACATAGCTGAATTTCTCTAACTGAAAAATTCTTCCGTGCTTTGTTTGTCCGTATCCATTAATTAGTTTCCATTTTATTATTTTTATTTTTATTATTGCAGCCCCGGTGGCCCAGAGGTACGTTCCGGCTGTTGGGAACAGCACTTCCTGAGTAATGCTCTGTCTGCTCATTTTTAATAGCTTCAGTTTATTTAAACTATTACCATAAATTGATTAAATAGATCATTTAATCATTTAAATCGATTTTTTAATAATTTAAGTAGATATTTTAATCATTTAATTCTAGATCTAAGCCACCCAAGCAGGTACTGCGCCTTGGTCCCCGCAAGGTTTGTTCGCTATATAACGTTAGGGAGTTTCTCCTTGCCACTGTCACCCTAGACTCGTTCAGTTTGGGCTTTGGACCTAGATAATAGAAGATAGTAGAACCTGTAAGGCTGCTTTGAGGCGATGCTCCATTGTAAAAAGCACAATAGACTATAGAGCTATAACTTCACACAGTTTGCCTCTTTTGCCCACTTTTTCACACTGGGTGCGGGCGGGAGATGCAAGGGGCAAACCGAAAAAATGGGAAAATTAACATAAAACACAAACAACAGTTCCTGAGGGCCTGGGTTTGAATCCTGAGTTGTACTGTAAATGTTGGGTTTCGCATTTACAGAATGCTGTGATGGACTGGCACATTGTCCAGGGTGTGCCCCTGCCTGTGCCCCGTGAATTCTGGGAGAGGCTCCTGTGACCACGGGGTAAAACAGGATGCTGTGCTTTTAGTAATAAATATGTAACTCATTTATGTTTTGTTTAATTTAAAATAAACCTATTGGCAAAATAATGACAATATAATGACAACCTGTGCAGGCTGGCTAACATCTGTTCATTTGGAACTCAACAAAGCACGTGATTGGATCGGCCTAACCTGTGCTATTGATAATCTGTGCTATAAGATTAATCTACATACTAGCATTTGACTCCATGTTGGCGTATTTACTCTATATTGGATTATATATTAACATATACTCATTACACATATTGACTCCATAGTTCTCTTGTGTCTAGACTATCAACACAATGCACAAAATCTAAAAAGAATGTACAAAAGCTTTCAACAAAGCCAGATTTTCAGAGAGAAAGCGCCTACACCGAGATTCACACAACTCTCTGAGAGCTCCAGGTACACACCTCAGCAGACCACAATCCCAGCTAACAGCGCGGTGTGGTGTGTTTTTTTCTCTCCCCGTGAGCGTGGAGAGATCCGTCTTTCGTGGAACAGGGGAGGAAGAAGGCCTGATGTGGGAGGGCGGAGGAGGTGCGGAGGTTGAGAAGAGAGGAATATGAATCTTAAGCCCAATCTCAGCCCACCACAGCTCCACCTCTCCACCACTCTCTGTCTCTCGCACCAAGCCGCCTGGCTTTCATGTCCCTGCCTGACGCCCCTCGCTCTTTTGTTTCTGTAACCCGAAGCCCGCCGCAAACTTTTGCTCTATTCTAACTCTATCCACTTCTCGTCCTCTTCGTCAATCTTCTGAAAATCAGAGCCCACCACAAGCCCCTTTCTTCCGCTCTGCTGCCGGCGGTTTGATCTTAATGTGCCCCTGAAATTACGCATCAACAAGTGAACGAAAGGGCTCTTAATTTGGAAACAACATGCTTAATCCCCAAACAAGGCTACTGGACCTTAATTAATAGCATACCATCAGATTTCCAGTTTTTAATAACAATTAAGAGTTTTTTTTTATGTAGTTTACTCACTTTAGGGTATAAATATTGTACAATGGTTTTGTGTTTCAAACAGCCTAACATGTGAATTCTCTATTCGGCAGATAGGATGGCCCTGTGGGTGCTCTTACTTTGCCTGGTCCCACCCAGCACAGCTACAGGTGAGATAATTCAAGAACCAGTGCACAATCACGCATTAAGCACTGTTATTACATACAAAAACCTAACTTACACACACTGATCCACACCAGGTTCTCATATTTACCTTCTGAATATTTAAACTACTATAAAATTAAGTAGTTAGGGAACTTAGTTTAACTCTTACATTTAACACCCAGGCCGCCCAAGGAGGGTCGGGTCCCTTTTTGAGTCTATAGGAAGACTATAGGAATAAATTTGACTAGACTTGAGCTGTCTGCTTTGACAAAATGTGGCAAACATTTACAAGTATTGTGACTTGTATTAAATAACTGGTTGGTTATTGTTGTTTTCTGAATCTTCTCTTAAAGTAACTTTGCAGGTAATTATCTTCTTCAAGTAGCCTAATAGTAACTGAAAACATACATGGCGTTGATATTCAGATTCCGAAAAAAACAAAACATGCTAATATAATGCTAATGTGGTCACGTAGATTTAGCGGCAATGGCAAAAACGTCCCTTTCACTGAGCGTACCGGATCTTCCTCGGACTCAATTCAATGCACGACGGTAAAAAGTCAGTTTTATCCACTTGAGCCGAGGAAAATTCACTACAGGCACTACATTTCCCATAACGCCCCAGCATCTTTTCAAACGCTCATAATGTCCCTACATCTTTCCAATAGCTTGATCGGTTTTTGGAGTAAAGACGTCCGTAAACATTTAAATGAAATTCAACCATGCTACAAACAAGGTAATGACAGCTCATAACTACATGTTTAAACCACTTATAACCGTTTAACCTACCAAAAAATACGTATTAGACCACTAAAGCAAAGGAATTCGTTAGTTACGTTACGTTAGCGTAAACAAAATGCGGACACGGCAGAGCAACGCCCATTTTAGCGATACATCACTTATCTATTTACGTATTAACAGGCTTATTTGTATGCACAGTTGTGCCCCTATGACAGATTGACAAGCAGAGGGGTACAGCTGTGCCCCGTTAAATTTAATAAATAACACCATAAATAATGTCCAAATGACCTGATTTTTTTGCTCACCATGAACTTCTTTTGGGTCAGATTAGACGGGATAGCTTGTGTTTACTTTGCACCCAACACCCTGCAGCCGGTTCATGGTTTGTCCCATTTTAGATCTCTGTAACGCAGAGGCGATGCGCCGACCCAGTTGTGTGGCCATTATGATTTGGGTCTAGTCAAACTGGCTCAGATCTTTACTCCCACATCCAACGAGTTGACTACATCTACCATCCAATATATCCCAGATTTTCACATGCACAGTTGTAGGAACGCTATTCGTTATTCGATCTTTGAGTGGTCATAGTGTTTTGGTCTAAACTGATTTTTGTTCCCTTTCTCTCTCAGAGGTGATCTTTGCACAGAAAGGAGGCTCTGTCACTATCCCCAGGGCGAATTGGGGAGACACAGACAAAGTATACGTCAACTGGTTCTTCGTCTCGGAAGATCTGACTTTGATTTCGAGGAACCCCCAGCAAGCCGCTCCCAAAGCAGGTTCGCCAAAATCAAGATGTCTCATTCATTCACAGTCACAGCATGTCCACGTCACAAACCTGAATGTAATTATTGTTTCCTCTTTTCTGATGGCAGAGAACTGGCAGGACCAAATCTCCCTTTCTCCAGACTTTTCTCTGGTCATTTCATCAGTGCAAAAGTTTGGGGTTTTCCGATGTGTGCAGCATGTGCTCATGGAGACAAATATGAAAGAGTATAAACTTTATGAGAGTAAGCAGAGACACTTCACGATTCTTTACACGATTTCACTGAAATATACTGGACCCAGTGTCACCCAGTGTCTTAATTCCTCACCTTACTATAGATTTGCATTGTCATGAGGTGGGTTGTTACATAAAACAAAATGTCTTTTGTGGCCTAAGCTGACTATTTGGACATGAGTACAGCTTATGCTAGGGTATTGTTACCTCTGGTAAAAAAGACATCTTACATTTGGGGTAATAACACAACCTTTTGTTGGTTTTCTAAATGAAATTAAAACGTGTGCTCAAAACTGTGGACACCTTCTCTAAAGACAGGTACAGTATCTTGTTAGGTCTCACAACACAACTGCCTTTAAATAAGGAATTAGAGTAGTGTGTTACCTCATTTTATTTAGAAAATCGTGCCGAGTGCGCCACCTTGTGCCAGGGAGCAGAAGTACAACAGCTCAAAAACATCGCAGAGACTTCAATTCAATAGTAAACACAGCATAAACTTGCTGTTATCTTAAGATCTCAGTGGTGTCCAGTGATCCCAAGAAAACAGCATTTTATGTGTTGAAATAATAATAATAATAATAATATAAATTACATTTATATAGCGCCTTTCTAGTACCCAAGGTCGCTAATAAACTATTTAAGGCATTGTTTAGATAGACAGAGCTCTATTCTGATCATGGTCTCAGAATTCACTGGGCACACGTGGAATCATACCCTGGATAGTGTAGTGCACGACACGGGCCTGTGGTGTCGCTGTTGCAGCACAACACATACAGTACTGTCCAAAAGTCTTAGACCACCATTAGATTACATATAGTTGGAAGGGGAAAAGGATGAAAAGGCTAAGATATGCTAAAGCTCACAAAGTTTGGAATGAAGATCATGGAAAAGAGGGTTTTGTAGTGACAAATCCAGGTTTTAAATTTTTGGGTCCAATCGTGGACAATGTTCTATGTGGTCATTATACTATTGCTAAAACAACAAATCTAATAGCGGCCTAAGACTATTGCACAGTACTGCATGGATACAGTGTACAGATAGACTGTATGTATGGGACTACTATACTAAAATGCAGGGGTGTGGCTAAATTATGGACTAAAAGTCTGTTTTTTGTAGTGATGTGAAAATGTGGGACAGCATTTTGTATTGAAAATACTTAACAGTTTAACTTGTGATGAATCTAAATCTTTTAATTTCACTACAAAGTGAAAAATCAACACTAAAAAATAACATCTTTTTTAAGTGTTTTACAAAAAGTAAAATATAGGGATTTGAGTTTGGAAACCAGTTTTATTTATTGTTTCTTTTTTTACATTTGGCTGTGGGACTGCACTTTGAACTCATTTAAGAGTGGTCAATAATTTACTAAAAACATATAGAATAATAATAATAATAATAATAATAATCTCTTTCTCTCACAGTAATGATGCCCAGCACTGTGACGCTGGTGGCTGGTGATGATTTCTCTCTGTCCTGTGACCTGGAAGAGGAAGGATATAATTTGGCACGTCCCAGAGTCGAGTGTTTCAAGCCTGATGGCAAAACACGTACTTACATAAGTTCAAACTTGAACAGAAACTCTGCGAGCGTGAAGAACATCTCCAGTAGTCAGAGTGGATCGTGGCGGTGTTCAGTCAAGCACACTGTGTTCTCAAACACTCTTGTATCAGACGCATTGACCGCTCTTACTGTTATAGGTAAGTACAGAAACGACCAACAAGTTCTGACAGATAAAGACCCCAAAAAAGTATGGACACCCCTAGTTGTGATATTTCATGAAATTCTGTTTGGTTCCAACAACTAAGAAGTGAGATGCCTTCTATAACCTGAGCAAAACAGTCATAAATATCAGAGCGGCTCAGACAGGGTTGCCAGATCCTGCAAGACTAATGAACCAGGTCTATGCAAACAATGCTGATCCCAAAACAGGCCATCTGAGTGACCACTTGATCAGTTAAAATGAAATAATACTGTAATCATTATACATTGGTACCTCGGTTCTCCCCGTTAGGCCTAATTCGTTCCAGAAGGCTTGTTGAGTACAGAGCAAATTGAGAACATAGCAAATCATAAACACAAAGCTTATTTATAATAAAGTGTTGAAAAATCTCATGTCATTTAGTGAGTCGTGGATTGAAAGTCAAAAGTAAATGCAAAACCCTCACTCTATTGGCGAACTTGAAAGCCAAGAGGATTCAGTTCCTGACTTCCTTTCGGGTTGGCTCTTATAACTAACCTTTTTAGGACCTGTGGTGACTTATTTGCACTTATTTTACTATCTAAAAATATAGAAAAACACAGCGGAGATCTTCGCTGAGCGAGAGCTATCTGAATCTGAATCACTGAATCACTAGGTACTGAATCATGAATCGTGAAACGAGTCGACTCATACAAGTTTAAGCAAGTGCACCGAGTACCGAGCAACCGACGAGAAGAGTAACAACAACTATAATGTATATCTTCGTTTAACTTTAGAGGTCCAACAAAACCAAGTTGCAGGGATATTGGAGAGAGAGAGACCGGCAACCTGCAATTTTTTTAAGTGACTTTATAGAAAAATAATCCTACGGTTGCTTATCCGACTTTGTCAAAGGATGCCAAGAACTCACTAAAAGAATAATATAGAGAACTGTTCAGACGTTTAAGAGAAAAGTCACAAATGCTGAACATGTACACAATGTCCAGAGCTTCAAATTTCATTTTTTTCACGGTTGTATGAAGCCGAGGGAGGTGAACATTAAAACTACTTTCACCCCCGCTAAGCACTGCGCAAACTGATAACAAAAATAATAAAATAGCTTATCCTTGCTCTCGCCCTCTCCAGAGCTCGCCCCTTCCTCACCGGACCCCATCTACACCTCTGTATCTGACTCTGATTTCCCCGTCCCATGCGCCCTTTCCTCCAGCGTTCCCTGGTCCACTCTGAATGATACAGGCCTGCGGGACGGGAGCTGGAGCTTCACTCCGTTAAACTCTGCAACCACACGCACCGTCCTCACCCTGAAGGTCAATCCCACCGCAGAGTGGAGGGCCCAAGAGGGCCCAGAACCCTTCCTCAAGGGGAGGGAACTGAAAAATCATGACCTCAGTGTGCAGATTCCGAAGGTGTCTGTGGATCACAGGGGGACCTACACCTGCAGCCTGAGGATCAAGTCAAAGCTGCTGAGCAGTAAGGCGGTGGTGGAGGTTCTGCAGGGTGAGTACAAAAAGCTCGCCGGACAAAAAACTTCAGGCTCCTGCAGATGGCGTTCAATCATCTGCTTTGCGAACGAGACTTTCACTGCACTGTACCACCTCTTCTCAGTCTAGGAATCCCATTGCACACCCTGCAGGTATTTATAGCCCGATCATCTTCGTGCAACGCCATCTGCAGGAGCCTGAAGTTACTACCACCTTAAAAATGCAAAGGTCCCACATTGTTTGTCCGGGAAGCTTACAGCCATCGCGTTATTCACGGCTCTCCAGACAGACAGTTATTTTACATGTACTTAATAATCCGGTCATGGTCCGATTGCTGCAGTTGCCTGTTCTGATTATTCATGTAGTCATGTGTACAGGATTCTCTAGAAATCAGGTAAAGAAAATCCCATAAAGAGAGCTGGATTTTACTCCAGTAATCGGATTACTCATAGCATGTATTCCACCTGATTATATTCGGTGTTTTCAAAAAGAAACTTTACTCCACTGCAATTAAAAGAAATGTGTATTCTCACTGCGAATGGGATATGCGTCTGCGCCATCTGGTGTTCAAAAATGGAATCGCAATAGATGGTGGCGAAATCGAGAATGTATAATCAAATTAGAAAATGCATCATCCCATTTTTGCATCGCACAAAGTACGTATCACTATTAAATGCGTTAATACGTATTAATCTGCGTTTGATTCTCCTTTCTTGTTTAGTCAATTCTTCAGCACCTGGCCCTACTCAGGAGGGTGGGTCGGTGAATCTGACCTGCTCTTTGGGTCATTCCCTGAGCCCAGGCTTGCAGGTGGTGTGGACACGGTCTCGCTCACCTCAGATCCAGATGGGGTTTCCTCATCCTGAAACCCTGATACTCTCTCCAGTGAATTTGCAGCATGCCAGGTACTATACGTGTACCCTGAAGAAGAACGGAACGTCGCTCACAAAGGCTACAGTCAAAGTAGAAATAGGTGAGGATGGATGAAGGGATGGAGGGGCTGCGAGGGGCGGCTCGGTTTTCTGGCTCTGACACCGTTCCCTTCTGATCTTGCAGTGAAAGCTCCAGTGGATGTTTGGCTTGCTGTGTCGATCACCTGTGGCGTTTTGGTCTCCATCCTGCTCCTCGTCATCACCGTCATCATCGTTTATAGGCACACACAGGTTAGTGTTGCTACAAGAAATCCTAAGATATGATCAATTTTTTAGCCGCTCTAAGACTGAACTTGTTCTTTATTTTCAGGTGACGAAGCGTAGGCGGCGTAGGACCAGATTCTGCTGCTGTGAGAAGTGAGATTTCCTGCATTCATTCATTTTTTATAGTTACTTATATTAACTGTCTATACACGCAATGTGCTGTGGACAGAAATGGCAACCATTAGGTGGAATCCTATTACTTTTGGCCACATGCGAGTTTGTGTCCCAATACTGTTGGCCACCTGAAGGTTTATGTCCTAATACCTTTGGCCACATGCGAGTTTGTGTCCTAATTCTTTTGGCCACGTGGGTTCATGTCCTAATACTTTTGGCCACGTGGGTTTGTGTCCCAATACATTTGGCCACCTGAAGGTTTATGTCCTAATATCTTTGGCCACATGTGAGTTTCTGTCCTAATACTTTTGGCCACATGTGGGTTTGTGTCCCGATGCTTTTGGCCACATGTGGGTTTATGTCCTAATACTGTTGGCCACAAGCGTTTTTGGGTCCTAATACTTTTGGTCACATGTGGGTTTGTGTTCTAATACTTCTGGCCACATGTGGTTTTGTGTCCTAATACTTTTGGCCACATGTGGTTTTGTGTCCTAATACTTTTGGCCACATGTGGGTTTGTGTCTTAATACATTTGGCCACCTGTGGGTTTGTGTCCTAATACTTTTGGTCACATGTGGGTTTGTGTCGTAATACTTCTGGCCACGTGGTTTTGTGTCCTAATAATTTTGGCTATGTGCAGGTTTGTGTCTCACTTGGCACTTTATATGAACTGGAAGTGACGGCTGTGTTTTGGATTAAACAACTAATTAAAATAGCCTGCTTTAAAATCTAAACACATTTTCTGAATTCTTGCTGCATCTTAGGCCACAGCCCAAAGGTTTCTACAAGACCTGAAGCTCTACTAGGACCGAGTGACCATCGGGCCACTGGAACACCACAGATGAAGGATGCTGGCTGAGCAGCTTCACCGAACACGTCCTTCACTCTCAGCTGTATATAGGATATGTATTATATGATTGTAATAAAGGTATCATTAATCATTAACCAGTGCTGTATTAAACAATAAACAGTTCTTTAAACGTTATCATAGTATTATGAATGTGCTTAAATGATGTTACGCTGACTTTTATAAAGCTCTGCAGGGACACACAACGCGTTGGAAAACGTTCATGGTTCAATACATTTGCAATAATGTGTCACACTTACATGTGTTCCCTTAGTTTCCTTTTATATTTGGATTCACAAGCCTGTATGTATTGCTTTCTTAAATCTTTTATCTGTACATTAAATAAACACAAACTCGAAGTCTCCACTCTGTTCTGTGCGAGTAAAGAATGCACACTAAACAGCTGCCCCGTTTGAACGTTATATAAAACAATTGGGTCATTGTATTTACACCGTTTGACCACTAGGGTGAGCCAGATGCACGTGATCAGCCCAAGACGGCACATTTCGAACAAAACAAAAATACTTCAGCATCGTCATCGCGATGTGCAAACAACTGCTGCAGAAGCAAGGCTCAGGGTCCAGATGAATACAGAGGTACAGAGGTAAACTTACACACAGTCCTGAAAGCGCATGCTCGTTAAGGTTTCTGCACTAAAGAGCGTGGCGGAGCCTGGGGCGTCTCCAGACCGCTGGCAGCACGGGGGCACATTCCTCTGCTGGGGCGGAACTCTCAGGAGCAGAAGTGCTTATAAACAATAAACCCGTTACACACTAACCAGATTAAGTTACAGTACTGTACTCTGACGTGAGCGTTACTCTGGTTGAGAAATGAAGAACAAATTAACGCGAAATATATCTATTTTTTAATTAACTTCATTTTCTAAACTTGGAGGTATGAGCTATCATAAGCTTGCCTGGTAATATTTACTGCATAATCCGAAAGAAACTGCCTCTGACTGAAATCGTCCAAGCGTTCGGAAAGATTTTCGGGCATTATGGGAAATGTAGTGCCTGTAGCGGGTTTGCGTGGCAAAAGCGTTCTTCTAATACTTCCATCTTATAATCAAGAAACGTGTGTGTGTGTGTGTGTGTGTGTGTGTGTGGGATATTCTCTGGTTGCACTTCTCAGTTCTTCCTCTAAACGTCAGTGTTGTTCCAGAACTCTCTCTCTCACCGTGTGGGGACGTTTTGCTTTTCTTCAAATGGAAAATCGCCTTTTATAAAACACAAACAGCAGCTTTCCTTTGAAAAATCAAAAGAGCAAAAATATTTAGTTAATGTAACTGAGATTAAGGTTTATTTGTATCGTTAATTAGCTGCAGTGATATTTTGTCAGAGGAACGTCCACATGATGATATAGGCAAACATTCACACATTTATTGTTATTATTATTATTATTATTATTATTATTATTGGACTATCCTTCCTACACTAATTTTTTTTCTCTCTGTTGTTTCACTTAATGTTGATTTACTTTTTTGCGTTGTTTTATTACAGACAATATTGTAGTATTTGATTTTTTTATTTCTCAGTTGTTTTAGTTGTAGTGTTGATTTATTTTTTGTTTTTGCCACTTTTATTTTTATTTCTTAAGCTTTCTACTTTTCTGTATTGCTCTCTATGAGAAACTATAGTAATATTATTAATTAGAGCCCTGCTGATTTGATTTAAGTATGTATTTCTATTTTTGGGGGGTTGTTGTAAATGGGTGTAGTCACAAAAGAAGCAAAACATTCGTGACACAGAATTTCCTTTTGAAGTTTAAAAAGAGCTTAAGTTAGTGGAAAATCATGGCAGGTTTTTGATGAGCTATATGAGAGTTCTGCTTTCAAAAACACTGTAGATGCAATTTAGAAATGTCACTTAGAAGCTACATTTCCTTGTACCTATATCTAAACTGAAAATGCAACAGAACCCCAGTTTGTGCAGAGTGACACTTCACAAGGTAACACTTTTAAAGTGAGATGTTTTCGAAAAAAGTCCTCCAGCAGCATAATAAGAGCTAAATAGCTTTCTGTTTCCCGAAACACGGCGGCGTATGAGTGTAAGCAAGAAGTGATACTCCTTGACAGTTCTGTGAGGGGGTAATAAGATCCAGCCCTGGTCCTGAGTTCATGGTGTGAAGGTGCTGGCTGGCCTTATTTCACTTTTGCTCAGAGGGTAATGTCCAAAGTTAGCTGCACCTCTCGTCACTCTCGTCACGCCTATGTACACTTTTGCAGTGAGTTGAAATGCAACAATAATGGCCCTGATATTAACATTTAAACCACGTGCTGTACACACAGGCATGCAAACTGATTCCATCACATTTGTAATGTCATAATATGTCATTAGAACATGGTACTGATGGTACTCTGGCTCATTCAGGCTCCCATTTCTCTTTTGTAACACAGCTCAAGTGTGGCAGATGTCCTACAGAAATGACAGAACTGGGCTAGGCATCTCATGTTGGTACAGTTGAGGAGGGAGGAGAAGGCTGGTTTGGGGATCATACCCCCCTGCTGCTGCAGAAGTAAAAAAGTAAAGCAATGCAATGGACTGTTACTGTTTATTGTACCTGCTTAAGGCAAGAAACACAATGAATCTATCTACCTACCTATTGTACTGTATCTAAGGCTCATATTGTCCAATAGTACATGTTTAATTTCTTACTCAGAAAATATAGTAATAGTCGATAATATAATTATATATAAGATTATTTCATCCTCTTAAGATTCAGTTTTCATCTCCTCTCCACCTAAAGACTTTTTTCTTTAAAGTTTTCAGCACTCAATCAATGAAAATGTCATTTTAACAAATGTCAAAATTCCAATTCCAATCTACTTTCATTGAAAATTGCATTAAGTTGATCAGTTCAGTTAAAAGACGAGATGAAGAAATCTAACATACATTTACCACTTATTATCACAAAACCTGATTTGATACTTCAGTACACTTTCTTTTTGGTAAAACACCCAGTGTTTCAGTTGTGACCACAGTATTTTGTTTGTGAGGATGTTCTCTCAATCTTTGCTCAATCTTTGATGGAAATCTTACAACGACAGACCAGTTACATTTTGTTTTTGGAAGGACACACGTTACTGTTCAGTTAAGTAAAGTTAGAGTTTGGTCACACGGCTTATTACAGATGAGGAATAGATTCACTTGGATGGAAATGCTTTCGTTTTAGGTGACGCTATGATTCCGTAATGCACCTTTTACTAAAATAGATGATGCATACTGGACTCTGTCACTATCAAAAAAGCACTTCGACCTTAAGCTGCACTACAGTTCTGCAGAGGCAAGGTTTTACAGCTGAAAAGCTTTGAAAAGAAAAGTGACTTACATAAAAATCATGAGGTTTTTCACCGAAACACAAAATGTTTGCTGACTTGCAGAATCCTTTACACAAAACGTTACACACTTACTTTGAACACATTTGGTACAAAACAATGGCTCTAATTACTCATCATGTGGCCACGAGGGCTAGGGGTGTGGTCTTACTTCCTGCTGTAACATAGGGTTCTGCTTACAGACTAGGACTCTGAGTTCTGGTGGACCTGCATTTTACTAATTAAAATAGTCTTTTAACTTAATAAATTAATTCATACAAACAAACTGACAAATGTAGGCTTAGGGTTTGTGCATTAGCAGGATGGCTTAGAATATGTCTGTACAGAACAGCTGTATTAGCAGCTATGATGACATCCTGAGTCGAGGTTTGCCCAAACGGCATGCTGGGTACAGCTTCTCACGGCAGATTAAAGAACAGAAAACAGAAATGGACGATAAAGAAAGCGAGAGTGGAGACTCCAAAGAAGAACCTGCAAAGGAGCTGCGTCTGCAGTTTGGAAGTTTTTTTGGTTTTATAAAATTTGACGCAGACCAAAAGGCTTTTGCGAAGTTTGTCGAGCCGATGGTGGTGACTTACTCCATCTCACTTCAGCAGAAAACGTGTTGGAGTACAGAGAACGTGTTAGATTATGGTTGTCAGATTTGATGTTGTTAACCAATAGTACCAGTGAAACAGTGAAGCCAAAGGCTCAGACGTCACTTGAAGAGGCATTCAGAGCAGTGAGTAAAACACTGGATTACCGTGGCGAAAATACTTCAGCCAATAAAAAAACCATCTCATTTTTAACTTCTGTTTTTAATACTTTGCCATTTGCACAATGAAAATGGTTTGCATTCTGCAACTCTTTCGTGCATCCAGATTCCTTCAGTATATTGTGTGATTCCCTATAGGAATCTGAGCCTTTATTATATACATGGTGAAAATATTAATTTTTATATTCAATGTACTCAGTAAAATAAGCCACCAAACTATATAAAAGCCCAGTCATAATCAATAAAAGTAAATAAATACATTTGAAAAATACAATGATATACAGAAATAAAGCCCAAACTATTAACCAGAAATGGTTTCACATAAACATCAGATTCTGAACCAATCGTGCAACTGTTCAATTTAAATCAGACATGGTAGCCTAGTGGGTAAGGTACTGGACTCTGGACCAGAAGGTCCAGGGTTCAAATCCCACCTCTGCCAAGCAGCCACTGTTGGGTCCTTGAGCAAGACCGTTAACTCACAACTGCTTGGATTGTAAGACTGTATCAATTGGAAGTCGCTCTGGATAAGGAAGTCTGCTAAAAAATGTAAATGTAAACGTGCTCTGATCTGCATAATTACTTAAAAACACAATCCATCATTCAGTCTTTCGTTGGGTTTTGATCAACAGCAGCATAGAGTTTGTCTTTTAAGTTACAGATGTGCTTCTTCTATAAAGATCAACTCCAAAACCTCCAAACAACCGTGTCCTGGCATAACTGTGTGAGGAGTTTAGAGCTTTGAGAAGTCTTGACCATTAGCAGCCAAAACTAGGCTGATTCAGCGGTCACCTCCTAATTAAGCAGATAATTATACAGCTCCTTAATACCCACCTATAGTGGGAAGAGAACTCTTTATTGGATGACCTTCAATGTGACATGTTTAACCCTTTCTAAACAATGAGCTGGAGATGCGATGAACTAGACGGAGAGATTAAATAGAGACTTAGGGTATAAAGACTGAATTGTTCGTTCTCAGAAATATTAAGCCTTCTCTGAATGCGGGTTCCACTCTGCTTTTAAGGATCTGAAAATTGTGAGCCATTGACCTTCCGTCGGTCTGGCTAAATGCTGCTCGATAACTCGTAGGTGAAGTTCATCCCTGAACGCGCCTCAGGACCCCTGAGCTCAAGCGAAACGCTCAAGCGAAACCATCCACATTTCCTCTTAGACGGGGGGCAGGTACTTCTGCCAAAAAACTTTTCCTGCCTGCAGAGGTGTGTGTGTGTGTGTGTGTGTGTGCAAAGCAAAACCACAGAGGTAGAGAAGCATTCAGAGACGGTGTTGTGTGTAGAGATTCAGAGGTGTGAAACGTATCACGAACGTTGCACTGAGCACATCCTTTGTGGGCCAGAGGGGTTACATGACTTTATTCAGGGTAAGGGTGTTTGGTGTTTAGAGTATTTAAACGAGGCGTAATTTAGGCCTGGCATAACCCAAT
Organism: Ancistrus triradiatus; assembly: GCA_025084515.1. NCBI lineage: Eukaryota > Metazoa > Chordata > Actinopteri > Siluriformes > Loricariidae > Ancistrus > Ancistrus triradiatus. The sequence continues at coordinate 548,124 of JAJAGP010000197.1, read as the reverse complement.
GTGATGACCTCAGAGAGATGCTGTGCCAGTGGTTACATGGTGAGCTCATTTGGTTTAGCTCCGACAGAAAGGCAACCTTAGACGTGCCGACTCGACGCGGAGCATTTCCACAGCAGGGGGATAAGAATAAACAAACTCCAACAGCGTTTGCAACTATAACAACCAGCAGTCAAGCTAGATGTTTGAAGACCCAAACGGAAACGTGTGCATTTATGCTCTCAGTTCCTTATTAACAGTAAGTGGAACTGAGGCTTGCACACTTTACATGGCAACTACAAACATCTGGCTCGGTAACCTGCTGAATGACAAGGTCATGCAAGTCGCAGCACTTCAAATCCCAAGAGCCTGCAGGTGGATGGAAGTGTCTTGCTTCCTCTCCTTTGTCCACAACCTATGTCTGAAAATCATAGTGAAATATATTTATTTTTATCTTACCCAAAGAGAACACAGGTGGGCTTAATTGTTCCGGGAAGGCTTTCTACCGTCCAGCCCCTAGAGAGTTACCGAGGTCATGACTAATGCTGCAAAACTCGCCATGCAGTTCTGTCTCTATAAAATATATGAAAATATATAAAATATGCCCTATAAAAAGGCTCTCATGGGCTACATTTGGGTGGTGTACCTTTTGGTGGGAGATCGTTGCTGCTAGATATTCCTCTACATTTTGCCCAGTTGACAGACTTTGAGTGGGGGCGCATCATTAGACGGAGAGAATGGTCATTTCAACAGATTGCTGCCATCTTTGCCGATCTGACCTAGCTGTTAGGAGGTGTTGGGAGCAGTGGTTTTATGGGGGCACACACACTCTGCGAAGAGGCTCCGGACGGCCCAGACAGACCACCGGTACAGAGGATCGTTTGATCCGCAGACAAGCACAAGCAGCTCCCACAGTTTCATTATCCACCATCCAGACACAGGGGGCGCCTTCACTACACACCCCTGTCTCTGCTCGGACCATTTCCAGGTGCTTAGCAGAAGAAACTTGTGGTCACGGTGCCCATTACGTGTCCTGCCACTGACAGCCAGTCAATGTCGCCTTCGTTTGCAGTGCAGTGGTGTCATGAACGAGAAACCTGGACTGCTATGGACCGGAACCCATCGTCTTTAGCAATGAATCCAGGCTCTGTTTCGGATCCTACAACAGTCAGGTTCGAGTATGGAAGTCGTGGTGAGCGGTTCAATCCTGCCTTTGCTGTGGAGCGACACACTGCCCCAACACAACAGTCGGTCACCCCTAGTAGTAATACGAGGGACACTAACAACTCAGTGATGTGTGCAGGACATCATGTGTTGCCTCTCATGGCAGGACTTCCAACTGGCATTTTTCAGCAGGATAACACACAACAGGTTGTAACAGATGTCTCCACCAGATTGTAACACTTGCTTGTCCTGCCTGATTGCCAGATGTATCACGAATAGAGCATTTATGGGACCAGCTGTGACGCGAGCGCCGGAAAACTACGACTGTGCAGGATCTACAGGCCCAGCTGTAACATCTGTGGGCAAGGTGACACAGGATACCATACAGAACCTGTATGCCTCCATGCCCAACCATATCTCATCTTGTATCCAGGCTAGAGGTGACCTAACAGGGTAACTGGAGCCTCCTTTCAACTGTACAGTTTACCTCAATACACTTATCCTTTCTGTCTAATATTGTAATCACCTACATAGATCATCGTGGCACAAACAGTGCTGTTTCTAACAACGGATTTATTTTTTCCTGTTTCGAACCCATTTATCCTGGCCAGGGTCATGGTGGGGCGATTCCAGGGTTTATAACGACATCCAGTTTTCACTCACATGGACTCCAAACCCTGGTTGGAAGGCACTGGCAGGACCCCAAAACAGGTCATCATGGTGAAGTGAAAGTGACGTAAAATTGCCACTGTGCCACCTGAATGCTTCTACGAAAAGCACAGAATAAAGTAAATACTTAATGTTAAAAAGGTATCGTGGTAATGGCTGCGGTGTTTTTTTTGTTCTGAACACTTCAATCAGATGTGAAACAGGATAAGACACAGCTTGGATGATTAAAATGAATAAATGCAGTCTGTTGACGTGTTTAATGTCCACTTTTGAAACACAAAACGATTTTTGTAGGGTCAAATAACAGCAAGCAAAACTGTGATTCATTGCGATTTGTCTGAAAAAGTCAATGTTTTGACAGCCTTGTAATAAAAAGGCAAGTGATATGTACATTTTAAACATTAAAAAACATATCTAGAATGTTTTCTTCCAGTGTTTTACTCTGAAGCGCTTACAAACGTTAGAAATGTGCTGTAGGTGGAAAATGCACAGTAAATACCTCATATCATCTGATTCTCACCTCACACACCTGAACCCATGTTTTGTGTTCCTGTACAAGCACACACAGACACACACTGCCAAATTATGCATGCGTGCTTAATGGGTATGACCACAGCTGAACAGGACGTGGTGTAAAGGTGTGAACAAAACAAGGCATGTAAAGCGACGAGTCAAAGGTCGAAAAAAAAAAAAAATCTCACACAAAAGGGGGTCATTCGGTTTTGCTGTTATTCTCAAGAGTCTTTAATTCACAAAAGATCTCAGCGTTGCTGCCGAGGATGAAAATGAACAGGCTGTTATTAGAATTCACACGTTGCAGACATAAAATAGAACCAGAATATTACTGTACTTAGCATTATTTCACACTGACCCAAAACCTTTCTAGCTAATATCGCTTTTTGATATGAATGGCATTTTTGATATGAATGGCATTAGCTGACCGAGTTTCGTTTGGCACTGCGGAGGCAAATGATCTGGGGATTTCTACTGAATACTCGAATGAGAGACGGCACAAGCTCAGCTTCTTTCTAAACTTCCTAATCTAACCGACAAGATCTGATAATGGTTTATCAGGTCTAAAATCACACACACACACACACACACACGCGCACACACACACACACCTAAATGCTAGGTGTAAAAATATAATTAAAACCACAGACAAGCGTCACAAAGCCTTTTGAGGGCTTGATGCAGGGTTGTTACCTAAACAAACGAATGATTAGCTTTTGTATAAAACCAAGGTACATACCATCCTTTAAAAGTTAGTGCACCCTGATGCTCCTGTGTGTGCTTCTGTCTAAATCTCAGATTTTATTTTTACTCATCCTGTGATGCTGAGCCAGCTCATTCTGTAGATCTGAATGTGATGGATATGTTAAGATTTAGTTATTCCACTAAATCCGGAGACTGTCCTGTACCAACAAACCCTAGATGAGATTATTTTTATATCGTATATATTTATCGGAGTTTCTACGTGCTCCATCAACATCGGACAAAAAAAGCCGACTGCAGCCTGATGTGCTTCCAAAACAAGTCATTTATTTGCAATGTTGTGGAGATGAGACTCAAATACGTGCATTCAGGGAGGTTTTTACATCCGCTGTTGTAGCCCATCTTCCTCAAGGTTTAAAATGGAATGTGCTGTATGTTCAGAGATTTTTTGTACTGTTGTAGCCTGTTTGTCTTAAGATTTAATTTGCTGTAAGTTTAGAGATGTTTTCTTCTTCTGCAGTTGTATATGCTGTATGTTCAGATATGATGTTTTCATCTGCTTTTGTAGCCTGTTGCCTCAAGGTTCAAGGTGTGTTCAGAGACATTTCTGCTGTTGTAGTCCATCCCCATCAAGGTTTAATATGCTGGATGTTCAGAGATGTTTTTTCTGCTGCTGTTGTAGTCCATTCACATCAAGGTACCGTGTGACATGTTTTGAGAGGCTTTTCTTCCTGCTGCTGTAGTCCATTTGCCTCAAGGTTTAATGTGCCATGTGTTCAGATATGTTTTTTCCGTCTGCTGTTGCAGCCTGTTTGCCTTAAGGTTTAATGTGCTGGGAGTTAAGAGATGTTTTCTTCTGCTGCTGTTGAAGTCCATTCACCTCAAGGTTTAATGTGCTGCGAGTTGAGATGTGTTTTTTTGGTGCTGCTGTTGTATCCCATCTGCCTTAAGGTTTAATGTGCCGGGTGTTCAGGGATGTTTTCTTCTTCTGCTGTTGTAGTTCATTCACATCAAGATGTCATGTGTTGTGCTTTCAGAGACATTTTTCCTGCTGCCATAGTCCACTCACCTCAATGTTTAGTATGTGGAGTAATGTTTTACTCCTGCTGTTGTAGCCTGTTTGCCTCAAGGTTTAGTATGTGGTATGTTTTTACTTCTGCTGTTGTAGCCTGTTTGCCTCAAGGTTTAGTATGTGGTATGTTTTTACTTCTGCTGTTGTAGCCTGTTTGGCTCAAGGTTTAGTATGTGGTATGTTTTTACTTCTGCTGTTGTAGCCTGTTTGGCTCAAGGTTTAGTATGTGGTATGTTTTTACTTCTGCTGTTGTAGCCTGTTTGCCTCAAGCTTTAACGTGCCGAGTCTTCAGAGATGTTTTCGTCTTCTGCTATCATAGCCCATGTGCCGCAAGGTTTGACATGTTGTGAATGTCAGAGTTATTTTTACTGCTGTTGCTGCCCGTCTGCCTCAAGGTCTGACACTTTGTGAAATTAGAGTGGTATTTTCTGTTGCTGTTGCAGCCTGTCTGCAGAAAGGTTTAATGTGTTCCGAGATGTTTTCTTCTTCTGCTGTTGTAGTCCGTTCCACCTCAAGATTACATGTATTGTGTTTTCAGAGGCTTTTCTTCTGCTGTTGTAGTCCGTTCACCTCAAGGTTTAATACGCTGCATGTTCAGAGGCGTTTTCCTTCTGCTGCTGTCTGCCTCAAGGTTTAGTGTGCTGTGAGTCGAGATGTGTTTTCTACTTCTGCTGTTGTAGCCCGTCTGCTTCAAGGTTTAATGTGCCATGTATTCAGATGTTTTTTCTGCTGCTGTTGTAGCCCATCTGCCTTAAGGTTGAATGTGCCATGTGTTCAGAGATGTTTTTTTCTTCTGCTTTCATAGTCCAGTCACGTCAATATGTCATGTTTTGTGTTTGCAGATACATTTTTCCTGCTGCTGTAGTCCATTCGCCTCAAGGCTTAATGTCCTGTGTGGTCAGAGATGTTTTATTTTCTGCTGTTGTAGCCTGTTTCCCTTAAGGTTTAACGTGCCGAGTGTTCAGAGATGTTTTCTTCTTCTGCTATCATAGCCCATTTGCCGCAAGGTCCGACATGTTGTGAGTTATTCTCTGCTGCTGCTGCTGTTGCTGCCCATCTGCCTCAAGGTTCGACATGTTGTGAGTTGAGAACTGTTTTGCTGATGGCTGCTTTTCTGACGGCTGATTCTTCTCGTTACTGTGAGCTTCCTGTCAGCAACAAGTCTGCTTTTCCACCCACAGAACTGACGTTGCTGCATCAGATCTAGAGAAATACCAGGAGCCTTCAAACCACCCCGACTGACGCCAGCCACCAAAAGTCCCTTTGATGACATAGTTCATTCAGACGTGGCTCCTTGATTGCATTGCATTCTTTGTGCTCAAACCGAGGCCGTAGAGGTTTATGAAGAAAGCTGTAACAGGATCAGTCTTATTACTATATAAAATAATGAGTAATATTGATAGTAAATTATATTTTAAATGGGGCAAAACAAAAACGTTGACCAGACATTACCATCGTCACGTAGTACTTTGCACATATCGTTTTATTTTAAACAATAACATGAATTAAAACACAGTATGTACAAACAATATGTTCAATACATTCAGTCTTGTCTTTGTAACTTTTGTAAAACTTGAAACATTAGCGATAACGAAAGCGAAAAAGAAAGTAGAACGCTACCATCTTTCTTTTATCCTTTCTCGTTTTGACCTGTTGGACTAATTAATAACATTTTGCTAAAAGGCTGGTTTACCAAGAGTGGCTCTAGGTCTCTTTTCACCTAAAATTAGTAGAGTAAGCAAGAGTCCTGCTACAACAATGATAATAGGACATTAGAGCCGTTATAAATCCTGATTTATTTTACTTTCGGTACTTAAGTACGATTGGAGGTAAATATGTTTGTACTTTTACTCAAGTGGAGCTCTAAAGGGAGGACTTCTGCTTTTACTGGAGTAATATTTTACCCTGGGTATCTCTACTTTAACTCAAGAACATGGATTGTGTTTTTCAGTTTTATTACATTATTCAATAAGTGACATTACATATAAAATGTCATTATATATAATATAAGTTTTATGTTAATGATTTTGCCCAACTCTAGTTTGACACAAGTGTTTTATTCAGGGTTGAATTGGGAAATGTAGTGAGGAAAATACATTATTCAGTAAATTACATGAGTTATTCAGTGCTTTATTATAACATAAGCTTTAGGTTATTGATTTTTGCCACCCTATAGTTTAATGCAGGTTTTAATCATGTTAGGCTACGCTACGATACATACAGTACATACTAAACTCCTCAGCTTATGATCAATTCAACTTTGTCGGAACGTATCCCCATGGTAAATCGAGGAGCACCATCATGACCATCAAGCGAACGGACGTTGGTTAAACGGCGCATATCTCTATTTGATTTTATTTTATTAATATAACACCAAAAATATAAACTAATATAAATATCAAACAGCAGGAAAATCTTCAAATAAAAGTCTTCACTTTTCTGCCAGCATTTCCCAAATAAGTGAAGGACCTCGACCTGGAGACCAAGGGTTTGCATTCGCTCCTTTTAAAATGCAAACGTAGGCTCTATAAATATAAGATACGAAGTTCGTTACGTTCTTCCATCTGCTAGATACGGAATTGCTTCAGCAAAGCCTTCAGCCGCACCTCTTTGAATGTGAGGTGACACTTTTCTACCATTGTATGAGTCACACATCGCTTGGCTTAAAGCTGTGCACCGTGCTTCATTTTAAGATGATGCAAAAGACTGCTAGCGCTGCTCTGTGATCTCCTGTTTCTGACGAGTCCTTTGGCTCTAAAGTCCGCCATTCTTCCTCATGGCTCTCGGGTACACAGTACAACCCAGTACAACCCAGTGGTTTTAGCGATGCTGTGGTACAAACAGTATAGATGTATATCTGCTAGTAGAGGTAGTTTGCCCGTACAACGCTTATCTACCCTAGAACAATAACTAATAATGAAGTTTTGCCTCCACGTGTTCGGTTCTAACATCCTTAGTGTCCGACACAAGACAGATTCTATTCACACAGAAAATACGGCACAATAATAAGCCATAAAGCCAATGTTTCTCCTTGTACGTCTTGTAGTATTTCATCATTCACATTGTAGTCCCAAAAATAAATCATAATAAAACACCTGTTAAACTCAGACTATACAGGTTCTACTGTACAATATTTTGCAGATCTTGCCATCAGGGGATTGGTTAGCCAATTTATTTAGTCTGTGAATCACAGAAATATCGTACAAGATCTTATCATATGTGGTCTATACCCAGTTCCTCTCTCTCTCTCTCTTGCTCTCTCTCTCGCTCTCACACCCTCAGAGCCGATATCTGCAGTGTAACAACCAGAAGCTGTCAGACTGTGTGTGTGCACGTGTGCGTTCGAAGACAATTCATAAGGCGATTGCATGCTGACCTGTAAGTTCTTCATTCCTTCACTTTTGTTCTGGTTTTATTCTGATATTGTGTGTAGTTTTTCAATAAAATGCTCTTTACAGTCACCGTGGCTGACCCTACAGTAGCTAAATGCACGGGTTTTTGTGTAATCCTACTATTTTGTTCATAAATAAATGTGTACCGTGTTTATTCTTGGGTATGTCCATGATTTACAAATCCGCTGCATATAAGATAAAAACACCCGCCTGTATTTAGTAGCCTTTGGTGACCGTCCCAACCATACAGTCATAAGTCATATAGGCTTAGTACATTTTTAGGTTTGCTATGATCTGGTGATATATTAAGAAATATTTAAACCGGCTAAAAACAACATTTCTGTATTTGCAAAACAATATTAATGTTAGATGGTGCAGAGCCAGAACGCTTTATGCTTCTACAGAAAAGTGTGGGCGAAGTCCTGCGTCATACACAAGGCCACAAGCGAGGTTGGTAGCCATTCCTCAGAAGTGTAGCACCTTTTTTTGAGCCACTGGTTTAAGGTTATGGGGTGTGAGTGTTTATATTTGGGCTGTCAGCAGGACCTATTTGTTAAGAACAGCTTTTGTAGCTGCTGCACACAAACCAGTACTGAAACACCAGGCTGGTCCTGTGGTGAGACACTAACGTAGGACTAGAAATCAAACACAAACCGACAAGCCGTGGCTCCAAGTTTGGTGTCTAACGTTGTTGCCGGTACGTGTCGAGCGTAGTTAAACACCCAGGAACGCAACCACACCTCACACAGTCTCACCAGCACAGCACTGTGTAACAACCACGTCAGCGTCACGGCAAAACTGAAAAAGGTCCATCGTAGAAGACATCTGTGATCGTCTCCGTCCTTTCTCAGTGAGGGACGAGTTTAGACACTGCAGAGACGAGCTTCAGTCATTAACCCAAAAAATGGGCTTTAAGTACAAGCAAGAGTTTGGCAAATTATAAGTATTTGGTCAATTTACATTTGGTCCAATTGCATTTGGTTTCTGAGCTCCACTGACATCAAGACTTAAGTGGGATTTGTCATGTTTTAGCCTAGAAAAAATATTGTTGAACAGGTAGAATAGATTTGTGGTATGCATTTTTTTTGGATTCAATCTTCTCAGAGCTTTGTGATAATTCGTGCCAAGATGTTAAGGACAACAATAAATACTTGTACAATAAAGACGTTGATGTTGTGCGTTGATAGAAATGTGAATCTATTTTCAGAATACAATAAGAACGGGAATAAGAATTATAAGAAGTATGAGGGATAACAATATATATATATATAGCACTAACAATAATATATCCTGAAATAAACACTGAATGGCAAATGAGCAAACTTTTGGTCGACTCTCCTGACGATCCTCTGGTAGTTTTGTCTCAGAAGGTTCGTTAGATTTGCCTTCGTTACTTGCTAAATTCTCTTACAATATATGCAGTATCTTTAAAAAATGACCCTGATATTAAAATGTTTTTTAAAGCGATTTGTGACTGATGGACTGTATTTACTGACATAATAATTCCATAATAATTCTCTTCCTATAATTACAGACCAATAGCACCAATATCAGAGAAAGCCTCCACCGCCTGACAGAAAACCAAACTCGAGCCCGTGTGCCATTACTCATGCTCATCCTCAAGAAGCGAGTGAAACCACGCACAATCCACCCGGGGGGAAACTACCATATTTAGTCATAAGTCATATAACACCTCCGACAATTTCAGTTTTCATTTACAATAAATTATCCTGCTTCTCTGAAGTGTATGATTTTTAATAAAGTTCAGAAAGCCACCCGCCCTTCGTCCTTGGCTGTGATTACGGAAGCGCTCAGTTATTGTACTAACTTCAGTAACGGCACCTTTTCTGTCGCGCTAACAGTAACAGCACTTATCAGGATTTATTTAGCCTTTATTTACCCTTTTCAAGAGTGACCTACAGCGGCAAAGTTTTTCAAGGTACAATCCAAGCGACCGAGTGTTAAAGCCCTCGCTCCAGGGCCCTACAGTGGCAGCTGGGCAGTACTGGGACACGACCAACAGTCCAGGACCTATTTATTCTGTGTTTGTCCTCAATTCAAACCAACTGTAAATAATCATTATTGCACTCAAGGAAATGCACAAACTACAGACGGGAAAAGGTAACCAAGTTACAGAGGATGTGCTCAATCCACTAATTTATACCACATGCCCACTGTGAGAGCAATGCCGTGTCATCTGCGCCGAAGAGGAAGCAGCATCTTACCACACAGCCTCTAGGCAAAAGTTAACCCAAATGCCAATTGCTTCTACTCGGGGTGCGTTCCATTCAATTAAAAAAACGGTATTGAAATGTGCAGAAATAGATATTTAACTTGGCTTCCTGCAGACCCATTAGCGCCCAAACTTTTGCACAAGATAGTACGTGACTTGAAATATCTCTCTGCTTACTGTTAGCCGCCTTTCACCCCCAGAGAGCACTGCGGTGAATCGGAGGTGGTGGTGCCACATTAGTGTGCTTGCATGGCTTAAATAGAGCAGCTGCTGGAGTTTTCAGACAATCTGCCTTGCTTTTCTCAGTGGTTGCACCACCAAAATACCCAAATAGCACCGTCTCTCTGGTCCTGTCCTATTTTTACACTAGAAAAACCAGATGCGATATTTAACGTAGTGGGACCTTCATGACCAGATCAGAACGTACTTATAAATAACCAATCGGTTCCATCCAGTCCCTGTGAGCTTTATCTCCATCATCCTCCAGCCTTTCAGTTCTATCCCACCAGATCTGTTCTTTAATATCCATGTTTTTAGAGGCAGCCTGTTGCTCGTCCTATAAGCTCTAATGAGCTGTTCTGCCCGGCAACCGAGCTCTGATTGGTCAGCCTGATTTTAACGTTCTCTTTCAAAGGTTGACGTGTTTTTTCGGTGTGAAAAGGCCTTAATTAAGAAGTTATTCGATTTATGATTTACTCATCTCATACGATTCTGATTTCCTTGACAGATGATGGCAGGACCGATCACTTTCGAAATAAACCCTTTGGATTTCAATGATACTTATAATGAGTCCTATGATGACGAGAACATGGCGTGTTGCGGGACGGTGTGCGAGCAGCAGACCAGCATGAACTTCGAAGCCGTCTTCATCCCCGTCCTGTACTCGGTGGCGGTGGTGGTGGGGGTGCTGGGTAACGGCTTGGTGCTGGGGGTGCTGTGCCAGAAGAGGCGGACCTGGAGCGTGACGGACATCTTCGTGCTGCACCTGAGCGTGGCCGACCTGCTGCTGCTCTTCACCATGCCCCTGTGGGCGGTGGATGCAGCTCAGGGCTGGAGTTTCGGGACCGGACTGTGCAAAGTGGCTGGAGCGCTGTTTAAGGTAAAGCCGAAATTACATTCTTTGCCAAAACAATAATTATAACATTAATTAACAGTAATTATAATCCAAAAACATGATGAAACAACAAAGACGACATTGCAACAAGCGAATCTCAGTCACGTCCAAATGATTCCCTGATGCAAAGATTCACACCTAGAGTGTGATAGAAAGAAAAAAAACGATTCAACTAAACGAGAGAGGAGTTCATTGAAAAATGATTCCCTAAAATGACCAAGTGAATCACAGACTCACTGATGGACTCGATAGGGAAGCAAATCTTGGTCATGACTAATTGATTCACGGCTTCAAACATTCACACCAAATTGTGAAGTGGAAGAGCTACAGATTCAAACGTTGACTTGCTAAATGACAGATGGAGGAATCTCATTCCAGCTAAACGATTCACTGATTCAGAAGATCTACTGATTCAAACACAGACTCGCTAAGTGACAGGTATAGGAATCTCAGTCCGGATAAATGACTCACTGATTCACTCTAACCTGCTGATGAGAGAATCACTGACGGTACGCCTGGATTGAAAGCAAACCTCAGCCAAGACACCCATGACTGCAGTCCGGCCCACGGCAACAACCTTATTGTCAGGTATGCTGACGACACCACAGTGGTCGGGCTCATCTCAAAGGGTGACGAGGCAGCCTACAGACAGGAGGTCCTGATGCTCGAAGCCTGGTGTTCTGAGAATAACCTGGCCCTGAACACCAGGAAAAGCAAAGAAATCATTGTCGACTTCAGGAAGCACAGCACAGACCTAGCCCCTGTGTACATCAACGGCGAGTGTGCGGAGAGGGTCCACACCTTCTGGTTTCTCGGCGTCCTGTTCTCTTCTGCCATCTCCTGGACAGAGAACACTACAACGGTCATCAAGAAGGCTCATCAGCGGCTACACTTCCTGAGAGTCCTTAGGAAATACAACCTAGACTCCAGCCTGCTGCTGACCTTCTACCGCTCGTCCATCGAGAGCCTGCTGACGTACTGTATTACAGCATGGTATGGCAGCTGCACGGTGGAAGACAGGAAGAGGCTTCAGAGAGTGGTAAAGTCAGCACAGGAGATCATCGGCCGCCCTCTCCCCTCCCTGATGGACATTTACACCTCACGCTGCATCAGCAAAGCGCATACCATCATCAAGGACTGCTCCCACCCTGGCTTTGGACTGTTTCATTTGTTGCCCTCAGGGAAGCGCTACAGGTGCATCAGAACAAGAACCAACAGACTCAAGAACAGTTTTTTCCCGAAAGCCATAACCACACTAAATTCATACATGACTGATCTATAGTCCAATCTCCACACATCATCACCCCCAGTCTTCTCTACATCTACTGTGCCATAATCTCCAGCTATTAGTAACACCTTGTTACAATCCACTATTATGCAACACATGTATAATGTGGAACAACATCACACTCACTACCTACATCCACTGTGTGCAATTAGCAACTGTATTTTAACAGTATCTAGTTATTACTACCACCGTTTTGCACATTTCTTTCGTATTTCGTCTTTTCTTGTCGTATTTTCGTATGTGTTGCACTGAAAGAAGTGGCTTTAATCTCATTGTACATAAGGATAGTGACAATAAAGGCATTCTATTGTAAAGAGGACAAACGATCTGCGGTTTCAAGTGCTAACCATTGAGGAAGCCAGTCTAATACAAGGACTGAATGAATCACTTATTCAAACTTGATTTATTAGTCAGTCAGTCACCCACTTTCATAAATACATGAACTGCTGTTTTTAAATGCTGATCTAGAGTCAGTCAGGGTTGGGTTCACTTCAGATGACAGCAACTGAAGCTTAACCTGAACTGAATGAAAATAATGACTCAGCACACTGTCATTATTTTGATACTGATTCATGCAAAAAGACTCGGTCATACAGGTAGTGCTGTTGCATGATATATATTAATAAATGATATTATATCTCATTATATATTTTGTAAACTCTACCGTTCAGTGATCTATAGACTAAAATGATTGTCAATTCTTATTATATTCTAGTCTTATCCAAACTAAGGTAATGCAACTTTTGGATTACATGATCTTCTCTTAAACTTAATAAGAATCACCACATAAAGTCAGCTGAATATAAACAACAACGTCCATTCTGTGCATTTATATTATGAAACACATTAGAACATCGTCATGATAACATTTTAATCTGCCCTCGAACCAAGTAAAGCGAGCGAAAAGGTGAACATGCACATCAGACGACACAAAACATCATGTTCTTTGGTTGGATCCTGAACGAGAAGAGCAGGGACTGATTTTCCCCTGTTAGCCAATCAGAGCCAGAGTTCATCTTGGCATGTAGAGAAAGGACAGATTTATTCTGTGTGAATGGATGGATGATATTCAGTAAGGATATGTTCTACCTCGGCCAGCCTCCATTTCTGTTTTGGTCCACCTTACCAGAAGTCCTTATTTGGGCGTAGATTTATGTTTAGTCTCACAGTTAATGATCTTGTGTTATTTCTTACAGATCAACTTCTACTGCGGGATCTTCCTGCTGGCCTGCATCAGCCTGGACCGCTACTTCTCGGTAGTCCACGCCGTGCAGATGTACTCACGCAAGAGGCCCTGGCTGGTGCAGCTCAGCTGCCTGGGTGTCTGGCTCTTCTGCCTGTTCCTCTCCATCCCCGACATGTACTTCCTGGAGGCCGTAAGCGACCCCAGGCGTGGGGGTAAAACCGAGTGCAGGCACTTCTACCCGTATGAGTACTGGCACACAGCTTCGCGTGTGCTCTACCACGTCTTGGGCTTCGCTCTTCCTGCATTCGTCCTGCTCGTCTGCTACACCTGCATCATCCTGAGGCTCCTGCTCGGCTCCCAGGGCGTCCAGAAGCAGAGAGCGGTGCGAGTGGTGTTCGCCCTGGTCCTGGTCTTCTTCATCTGCTGGACGCCCTACAACGTGGTCCTGCTGGTGGACACCGCGTACACCAACAACAGCAGCATGTCGTGCGACACCGGCACGGCGCTGGACATCGCCCTCATGGCCACCTCCAGCCTGGGATATCTGCACTGCTGCATGAACCCCGTGCTCTACGCGTTCGTCGGGGTCAAGTTCCGGCGCCACCTGCTGGAGCTCATAAAGCCTCTGAGGTACAGGCTGATGAGTCGCAGAGAATCCTCGGCTCGCAAGAGCTCCATGATGTCCATGGACACCTCGCAAACCTCTGGGTTCTGACAGAGCAGAGCTTCCAGATAACTGGAGAAGCTCAAGATACCAGCTGGTCGCTGCTCGCAATAGATTTAGGGACAAAGGACGGTATCGTGAACAACCATTCTGGCAGTAACCATAACAAATGCCACACAAGCGCATACTAATAAGCAATATGCAAACGTTTAGACACCCCTTGTCAACCAGCTAGTTTTTTTGGGTAGTGCATACAGATTTTGAGACCTTACTCTATATGAACAAGCATAGATATAAAACCTGTGTGCAGATTGTTTCAGAGAATGGCTTGGATTGTAAGACTGTACCAGTTGTAAGTCGCTCTGGATAAGGGCGTCTGCTAAATGCTGTGAATGTAAATGAGAATGAGAATGAGAATGAAGTAGGCTTCGTTGAATTGGAGCACTGGTTATGTTGGAATATTACTCAGGGACGATACATTTTCGAGTTTAGGAAACCTTATACGTTTTGATGTAGTTGTAGTCCCACTGACTGAAAGATGCAAAGAAGTCAGACAAATATGGCGTTTTGAAAAAGCGATGCAGAGCAAAAACGCCTGTGTTCTCAGGGACGCTTAAAAGTAGAGAAGCAGCACCCCCTACTGCCAGCGATTTGCAACTGAAACTGCAAAAATATTTTTTCTTTGTGCTCTTTTATGTAGTCTTTTTATATCTTTCTTATGTAGTGGTTTTTATATCTCATTATTATAACAGATCTGAAGTATGAACATGTGATGCAATGCTTTACACTCTGCACTTTTTAAACATGCTGTTATTATATACCAGAAGATCACATTTATTTTCATATGAATTTCCTAACAGTTTTAGAAAATCTCTGACTGATGTCTTGTCTGTAAATTGCTATGAAATTGATGTAATTGTTGCTTCTTTTGGATCATGACTTTCAGTATCGTCGTAAAGGAGCCCGCTTATGGCACGTTTTTTAATAAAGATTTGGTACCAGAGCCAGCGCGCCCTCTTGTGGTGTGTTTTTTATCATTACTTTTAATACCGTCTATTCTAAAAGGAGCCCCCTTCTGTCTTTTTTAATCAATAGTTTGATTGCACTCATGAGGGAGCCCCCTTCTGGCTTAGCTTATTATTAGCTTTAGTAACAACCCGCTTGTGGTTTCGTTTTTAACAATTTTTGGTAACGGTGAAACCATGTGGCATGTTTTTATAACTCAGCGTTTAATTTTACAGAAAGGGAGCCCCCCTCGTGGCATATTTTTTTATATCACAACATTTAGTTTTATTGAACGGTAGCCCCCTTTGTGGCATGTTTTTTATATTAAAACTTTTAGTATTATTCTAAGGGTGCCCACTTGACGCATGTTATTATATCACAACTTTTAGTATTATTTTAAAAGAGCCTCCTTGTGGCAGGTATTTTATATTAAAAGTTTTAGTATTATTCTAAGGGAGCCCTCTTGTGGCAGGCTTTTAACGCACAACTTTTAGTATTATTTTAAGGGAGCCCCTTTGTGGCATGTTTTACATTTACATTTACAGCATTTAGCAGACACCCTTATCCAGAGCGACTTACAACTGATACAGTCTTACAATCCAAGCAGTTGTGGGTTAAGGGCCTTGCTCAAGGGCCCAACAGTGGCAGCTTGGCAGAGGTGGGATTTGAACCATGGACCTTTTGGTCCATAGTCCAGTACCTTACCCGCTAGGCTACCACAGTACCATGTTTTTATATCACAACTTTTAGAATTATTTTAAGGGAGCCCCTTGTGGCAGGTTTTTATATCACAACTTTTAGTATCATTTTAAGGGAGCCCCCTTATGTCGTTTTAATATCACGACTTTTAGAATTATTGTAAAAAAAACCCTTGCGGCATTGTATTATATTACAGCTTTTATTGTTATTTTAAGGGAGCCCCCTAGTGGCAGCTGTTTATATCACAACGTTTAGAATTATTGTAAGGGAGCCCCCTTGTGGCAGGTCTTTATTTCGCGTTTGGTATTATTGTAAAGGAGCCCCCTTGTGGCTTGTTTTATAACACAACTTGAAGAATTATTGTAAGAGAGCCCCCTAATGGCAGGTTTTTATATCACAATATTTAGTATTGTTGTAAGGGAGCCCCCTTGTGGCAGATTTATGCATACGATTGATTATACGTTTTAGTAGTTATTTTGAATTGTTTACTTAACTTCAAGCAAGAATTTCGCTGTTTAAGCACTTATATAACATTTATATTGTGCTTAACCGTACAAAATTAAACGTATAAACATTAACTTTAATTCTCTTATTCAGTAGCAGACAAACCTAGCAAGAAATCTAAATATAAACAAATCACTCCATCTCTGAATTTCCGTCTCATTTTACCCACAGGTTTGATTAAATATTCATTTATTTATCGAACCTTCAGAAGCCTCTTGTTCTTATTTGCTACACTTCAGACGTATAAAAACCTACAAACACAGACATTTTAGCTGTATAGTTTAAATAACTTACGCTTCTCTTCACACATCCTGTTGAAACTGACAAAATGCAGTAGTAAAAAAAAGCTGAGAAGCCACTGTGGTTTCACAGCACACGTCTATTTTCTTTTCCTAGAAACAGCCAGAGGCCAGCTGCTTCACATCATTCTGTTGTTTCTTTAGTTCGGCTTCCCTATAATCATATGTCATTATTTCATTACTGTTGTAGAACAGTGTGTGTAACCGCATGACATTTCAGTTCAGGAGTGATCTAATCCAAAAGGCTCAGCTGACTCTGACTCATCTGTGTCGCGTCACATTTGGAAGTTTCCTAATATACTTCTTTCTTCAGATTTCACCCATCACATGGCTCTCAAATCTCTCTCTCACACACACAGCGTTAAATCCTGTTATTAACCTTAAAGAAGAAATCCCATCAGGCTCTTCCACCAGAACTGAAAAAAAAACCCGTCGGTTAAAAAAAAGCACCTCAAGACAAAAACCATTAAACCACAAAAAGCTCACGCCCTTCCTATGCCTCTCTCTTTCTCTCTTTCTCTCTCTCACACACACACACACACACACACACACACACACACACACACACACACACAACGAGAAACTTGTATGAGCACCATTTGTGCCAGCACAGCAGATTTCCGCCAGCAGATATTTCAGCTAAAGAGAGCAGGAAGCTAAAGAGAGCGTTTGACCCAGGCAGCTGTGCTGCAAAAAAAGCAGAAGTATGTCTCTGCATGCTTCCCTGGTGGCTGCGTCACAAAGCCTCAGAGCTTCCTAACCCCGCTCGTACCGTCTACCAAGTGATGCGTCAGCTTACCGCCACAAATAGTAACTCATTCTCAAACAGATCCTAATCCCAAGATGTCCCATGTTGCAGGCAGGGTTCTCTCTCTGTGGAGCTCAGCATTCAGTCTGCTCACGCTGCCGCCGCATGCCTTTGTTTGTGTGTTTCCTTTTTAATGCCATAAATTACCCTGGCATCGACCATTAGTTATGATCTTTGTATTTTCTGCCTTCTGAAATGATTTAGAATTTTTTTCAGTGAAACAGCTGCCACAGATTGGTGGGGGTTCCCCCTTTCCGAGGTCCTGCTGGGTCAGTTTAGGATTCACCATCTTGACCAAGTTGTTAGACCAGTTCTATTATGGAAATGTATTAGTATTTATGACGGGGTTTATTTTCCACTGATCTTCATTCCAATCTTTGTGAGCTTTATTATTTTTCACCCTGATCGCCCTCTTAGTTGACTGCAGTCTATAGGAGCTGTTTGTTAATACTGCATTCACATGTCCTGCCTTTTCTGGTCATATCCTAATAAAGAAACCGAGAAATAATTCACAGAAATCACACCCTGACTAAAATAACAAATGTGATGGTGGCCTAAGACTTTGGTGCAGTACTGTGTACAGTCCACGGGAAGTGAGAGGTTAGAAATTAGGGAAGTTACTATTATAGTACAAGTCATGCTTGAATCAGAGTCGAGAGTGTAGTTGGGGGTGGGGGGGGGTGTCTGGGTTAGGTACAGGCTGAAATCATATGCATCACAAAAAGAGATTAATGCCCCGCTAATGGTTTGGCAGAAGGAGGGGGTATGTCCTCAGAATCTAAAAAAGTCAGCGAATCTAGTGTTAAAGATCCTACAATGTGATTTTCTGGATTTTTTTTTTCTCATTTTGTCTCTCATAGTTGAAGTGTAGCTATGATGGAAATTACAGACCTCTCTCATCTTTCTAAGTAGGAGAACTTGTACAATCAGTTCTTGACCAAATACTTTTGCCTCACTGTATATAATACAGGTTTAGGTGTGTGAGTGGAAACAGTTGTGTGTATCGTACAGAACCCCGAGCCTTAAAGAATTTAATTGTAAATCATGGTGGAAAATAAGTATTTGGTCACCCACAAACAAGTAAGAATTTTGACTTTCACAGACCTGTAACAACTTCTTTAAGAAGCTCTTCTGTCCTCCACTCATTACCTGTATTAATGGCACCTGTTTGACCTCATTATCTGTATAAAAGACACCTGTCCACAGCCTCAAACAGTCAGACTCCAAACTCAACCATGGCCAAGACCAAAGAGCTGTAGAAGGACACCAGGAAGAAAATTGTAGACCTGCAGCAGGCCTGGGAAGAGTGAATCTACAATAGGCAAGCAGGTTTGTGTGAATAAATCAGCTGTGGGAAGCCATTGTAAGGAAATGGAAGACATACAAGACCATTGATAAATCTCTCCCTCGATCTGGGGCTCCACGCAAGATCTCAATCCCGTTGGTCAAAATGATCATGAGAACGTGAGCAAAAATCCCAGAACTACACGGAGGGACCTGATGAATGACCCTGCATAGAGCTGGGACCAAAGTAACAAAGGCTACCATCAGTAAACACAGTACGCCGAGAGGGACTCAGATCCTGCAGTGCCAGGCGTGTCCCCCTGCCTTAAGCCAGTACATGTCCAGGCCCGTCTGAAGTTTGCCAGAGAGGCATATGGATGATCCAGAAGAGGACTGGGAGAATATCAATGTGGTCGAGATGAAACCAAATATTCGCATCCCAAGAACACCATACCTACTGTGAAGCATGGGGGTGGAAACATCATGCTTTGGGGCTGTTTTTTTCTGCAGAGGGGACAGGACGACTGATCCGTGTTTAAGGGAAGAATGAACGGGGCCATGTATTGTGAGATTTTAAGCCAAAACCTCCTTCCATCATTGAGAGCATTGAAGATGGAACGTGGCTGGGTCTTCCAGCATGACAATGATCCCAAACACACTGCTCGGCAATGAAGGAGTGTCTCCGTAAAAAGCACTTCAAGGTCCTGGAGTGGCCTAGCCAGTCTCCAGACCTCAACCACATCGAAAATTTGTGGAGGGAGTTGAAAGTCCGTGTTGCCCCAAAACATCACTGCTCTAGAGGAGATCTGCAGGGAGGAATGGGCCAAAATACCAGCTACAGTGTGTGCCAACCTGGTGAAGACTTACAGGAAACCTTTGACCTCTGTCATTGCCAACAAAGGTTATGTTACAAAGTATTGAGTTGAACCAAATTTATTGATCAAATACTTATTTTCCTCCATATTTTACAATTATATTCTTTAAAAATCCTACAATGTGATTTCCTGGATTTTTTTTTCTCATTTTGAAGTGTAGCTATGATGAAAATTACAGACCTCTCTCATCTTTCTAAGTAGGAGAACTAGCACAATCAGTGGCTGACTAAATACTTTTTTGCCCCACTGTAGCTGACCTTTACATCATAACATGTGTGCTTATGTATATTTCATTTTAAAGTCTCATAAGTTATCTTGTTACTGTTATGATCGGGATTTTTGGTTCTCAGAGCGTCTCGGTTGCTTTCACTGGATTTACAGGAACTGTGTTTACTTTGTGTCACTCTGAGCTCATAAATCTTCCCTGTAGGTTCCTGTTAGGACTGGCAGGTGTCCATAACTCTCTCTCCAGTCCCTGTCAGGAAAAGGACAGACCATGTGATAATACAGACATGTTTTGAGATTACCGGAGCAGAGATTAATGCCATTCTGAGGTAATCTGCTCTCATGAAGCCGATATTCCAAAATACAGGAGAAAATGCACAGGAACTGTTTCCAGTGTGACAACGTGCTGCTCTGAACTGGGACTGAAACTAAAAACAAAAAGATGTGGCTACCATTGTTTATTCTTTGCAAATATTTAGATATTTTTTCCCCAGAAACAAGATGATGCTCTTACCTGGTAATACATGTTGTTGTGCAGTAAAACCTTTTATTTATAAAAAGACAGAGTGCTTAAAGAAATGATCATTTAAGTTCAGGGACTGTCTGTCTCATTAATTATTCTTAGTTTTATCAGTTGCAAAAATAAGTGTCATATCGGCATCAGCTATTAAAAAACTCATCTCAGTCGTCCATTAGTTCTGATCGCTATACTTTTTGGCTAATGCTTCGATTTTACATCGTCCTTTATTGCATCTGCACTTTTAAATGTTTCTATTTTATTACTCTCTACTGTTTTAATACTCTTCATATTTTCTTCTGTTTTGAACACCATTTTATTTGTATTTTGCTGATGTAAAGCACTGAGACGTCGTTTGAAAAAGTGCTATATAAATAAAGCTTATTATTATTATTATTATTATTCTTCTCTTTCCCCTGTCCTGCAGAGCCCCTTCACATCTCTCACCCCGTCCTCTCCTGACGTGACGTTCACATTTCGGTGCCCCGTTAGTGACCTCGCAGAGGAAATCTCAAGTCAGAGTCGTGACATTTGGAAAGTACAAGATTACTCAACTCTGGAAAACAAGCTCTGAAGGTTTAAATAAAAGCACAAAAGTCCACCTCGCCACCTCATGCTGATCCATCTGTTTTTTAATGACCACGTATGACACGGAGTGTGAGTTACAATACTGATCCGATATAAATAGCACAAGTACAATATCGACTGAATTAGCCACAGTTATGTGAGGATCCATTCTGACCCTCAAAAGTGCAAAAGACGGAAGATAAAAAATGCTCGCTCAGCAACACACACACACACACACACACACACACACATACGTACTCTCGGGCAGGGGTGTCTGTGACTATCCAGGGTCTGGATTACTTTTGGAAATAAGCTGTTTTTAGTTTCTAAATGGAATTCCTCCTGTTGTTATTGAAACAAACGATCAGTTCCGTGATAACTTCTGCTTCTTTGCCTTATCTGCTGAGCAAATGTGTTTTCCTGCTGTGTGAATGTGGCTACAGGCTGTGGTCGGTGACTTTCACCAGTCCTCTTGGCAAAATGAAACCAAAAGCTTCTCAGAAAGCGATAGAGAAAGCTGATCGGGAGCTGCTGACGGGCTTCTGTCAAAAACCCCCTCAGAGTCAGGAACACTAAAACCAACTAATGATTGCTTGGTAACCCTTGACCCAAAATTTGGTGAATCACTCCTGCTCTCAGCAACAGCAACACACACTGACACCCCACAGCACACACATTTGGCACAATATTCAGTCACTTGGCAACACGGGCTTGTAACACACACACACACACACACACACACCTCTGAAAAGCCCAGGGAACGGATTCTCAAAACTTCACAGAGGTTACCTAGTGACAGCTTATTACTTATAACGTTTGTAAGTGCTTTAATTAGCAACGCCCCGGTTTATAATTGATTGGTAAAGCTACATGCTATGCTCACAAAGTATGACATCACACACCATCCACCAATGGCAAAACGTCCGAGTACACGTACAGAAACTTCAGCAGCTTATGTTAGAACTGATCAACAATGACGATGCTGGGAAGGAATTTACGAAAGTGTCTCAAGAAAGAAAAGCATCGGAATTTAAAACAGATTTTTAAATGATTTTTTTCCAGTTGGCTCTTTATTCACCTCTATTTCTTATTAGATTTTTTTTTTTTAATGCTTGGTTTGACATTTATGCTCGGAGGGTTAAATTAAATAACGTAAATAATGGTATATCGTAAGCCTTCGCAAGAAAACAAAGATTTTCTTAAGATATTTGGAACCTTGTGTCCCCCCCTTAATCAAACCAAGCGGAGGAAAGCCAAAGACGAGGCTGATATTTCCAATAACTGAACTGTGGGGCTAAAGGAAGGTTAAGAAAAGCTTTAAAAACATATTTTTTCAAGAATACCACTTTTTCATAAGACAATCATTCTTAAAAAGTTACTTGAAGCATAACAACATTTTTTTTCCTGAAGGATGAAATTTAAAAAACAACACATTTTAAGAAGATTTTCTTTCTTAAGACACTTTCGTGAATCCGGTCCTTCCGTCCTACATGATCATTTTTATATTTCATCTAGAAGTTGTTTCTTCTTGCTGGGATTAAGTTAGCTAGGTTTTAAAGCGTTTGTGTTGGTTTTGGTGGATTTAAAGAATAATGCTTTGAGAACCCTTATTTGTAAAGATGAATAACATTGACGTTTAGTCACTTGGCACGCGCTACAGTCCAATGACACGGCTACATTCGAAAAACTGCACCATCCAAGCAATCGGGGCTTCAGAGCCTTGCTCAGGGCTCTGACTTTAACCCTAGATCTTCTGGAGAGTAGTCGGGTATCTACTGACCGACACAAGAACAATAATCTAAGTGTACATACAATCATTAATAATCTGAAGGTCCTGGAAATGTACTGAGCCCTGTAATATCAAAAGTAGGTCCGGACGGAGTATAAAATCCCTAGATCTCAAGAAGAATGAGGATAAAGAACATATCAGTAAGGTTTAAATACAGTGAAACTTCAGAATGAACTTATTTGGTGAACCTAATTTCCCAATAAGAAGTCACGCAAGTAGGATTAATCCATTACCAAACCCCAAATGATTGTTTTTACGCCTACATTCGTACATAATTAATGATTAAAAGCATGAATGAAACATAAAATCAACAGTTTCAGTAATGATCCGTGATAGAGGTCAGTACACATATACATAATATAATATAATATATATAATATGGCCATGATTGCACCTTTTTTTCTTCTTTTTGGTTTCATGGCGATTGCCACACCTATTTATTGTGTAGTGTTCTATTTAGGATGAGAAACTCGTTTGATTTCAAATTTCAAACCTTATGAAGAAGCGTTCAAATTCCGAGGTTCCACTGTAGCTACAAACGGAGTGAGGCTCTAGTTTACGTCAGAAAATATTACATTCATGATTCAGGTCCGAAATGCGTCGTGATGAAGGAGTTCCATCTATAAAAGAAGCTTTCTGTAGAGGCCATAATCCAAAAGGGCTTGGCCACTCGAATGCAAGAATTTTTCGCTGTGCAAATACATCAAAAATAAAAAGTTTCCATGATGACATTCACAGTTCTTTGGCCCTTTTCGGCTCCCATGGCCTGCTTTGCAGAAAATTGAACGTTCATCAAAGGACGTCATCTTTCACCTGCTGCTCTCCAGGGCTCGGCTCATCAATGCTGCAATCCCACGGGAAGTGATCCCCACCGCCTGTGGTGCACCCCTTACACCGGGCCACGTTTAACACCCAGCGCCTGAACTTTCCAGAAAAAATGGCGTAAATCAGGGGGTTGCAGCACGAGTGGAGCAGTCCTAGGATGGCTGTGATTTTCACCGCGCTCCACCCACTTTTCTCACAAACGCGCCCCGCCGATCTGTGCTTCGCGGTGTCCACCAGGAGGGCCACGTTATAGGGCGTCCAGCTGACTAAGAAGGCCAGGACGAGAGCGAGGAGGACGTACGCCGCCCTACGTTTCGGCGTAACGGGCGTCTGGACGTCCGGACAGTGGTGCATGAGCACCCAGATGCTGCACCAGAGCAACACGGCCAGGGGAAGCAAGAATCCCAAAATGTGGTGGAAAAGACGCGAGGTCAGACGGGACGCTCTGCAGGGATAGCAGTGCAAGCACTCAGGTTTATCTCCTGGAGTAGAGTCCAGGTAGATCCAGTCAGGGACAGAGAGAAGAAGGCTGAGGGTCCAGACAGCCAGGCAGCTGAGATAGACCCGCCCGAGGTTCATGCGCGAGAACAACGGGACGGTGCGCGTGACGACAAAGTAGCGGTCCAGACTCATGCACGTCAGCAGGAAGATCCCACAGTAGAAGCAGATCTGTGGATAGAGGAAAAGCTCTGTTTAAAGCTTCAGGGTATGCAGAGCGTAAAACGTCGCCATTTGGGCACCATGCCTACCTTAAACAGTGCGCCAGCCACCTTGCAGGATGCGCCCTCAATGACCCAGCCTTTAGCAGCGTCCACCGCCCACAGGACCACGGTGGAGAGCAGCAGCAGGTTGGCGATGCTCAGGTTCAGCACAAAGACGTCCGTTACGCACCAGGTGCGCCTCTTCTGGATCAGCACTGCCAGCACGAGCCCGTTACCCAGCAGCCCCAGTGCCAGAGTGATCGAGTACAGGATGGGCACGAAGACCTTCATGAAGCAGGACGAGCTCTGCGAGATGTCTTCCTCTGTATACACATAGTCGTCACCATAGTCGAAGGTGCTGTTTTGCTCAAAAAGCCCGTGTAGGTCGAGCTCCATGTTTGTCTGAAAGCACAGCACAGCTGTTACTCCGGGAGAGCTACCGACTCTGACGAGTGTGTGCTGAGATAAGGGTGCACAGATACTTTACATAGCACCATTCACATGACGGGATTTGCCACAGTTGGGCAACAGTTTCCCTTTAAGCCGGGGCGGAGTAAGTAACCAAAAAAACCCATGTATAAAGAAAATCAGCAGACACACAAACAAACACAGCAGGTATGTTCAGCTGAAAACAATTTCTAAAAACAGGAAGTCATGTGATGCCCGGCGTGTTTGTGAGATCCAAACAACGAAACTTGTCAGACAGGAATTCTTACTCTAAAGGCCTTAAGACCTTCGTGGCAGAACAGAATTACACAATGGTTTCCTTCATTCTCCCTACTCAAGTCAAGTTATTTTTTTGCAAGAGCAGCATGAAGAAAAATTTGGGAAATGATACTGGGGAACGACTCAATATCTCACAAATGTCAATATGGAGCCAGCACTGACTGGGTGGGTTCTAAAACTTGCAACAGTCTTCAATACAGTGTGAAAACACTGGTATTACTCCAACATATGTGCACTATTGCTATGATATCATAGATTCAATATCATTACCTACTATATGCACACACAATTACTGTGTTGACACACAATTGGCCCAGTATAAACAGACACTTTTGGACCAGCAGTGCCAATGCTAGTGTTCCCTGACCACATAAGAAATGTGAACCACATCGCTGTCAGCCATGAGCTGAGAATAGTTCAGAAAACATCAGCCAGTGGTGTCCATTGGTGTCAATCGTAAAGGTCCAGAGCACTACCATGTTGGTTGCATGACTGGTTTTCTATCCATAAACAGTTTGTTCTAACAATCAGTGGACTGCAGTTAGTAGTTAGCAATGCACACACAGGGTGCATCTGTATGGCTGTTGCTGGATGAGACACTGACCAGATAAGACCATCAGAGTTTTTATCTGGTCACTGCTGGCAGCGTTCCATAGTGCACAGTAACAGATGGTCTACAGGGTGGTGCACACACACACAAAATGCACCGTCCTTTCCGCAACTTTAAACACTCTTCCCGGGTATACCCACACATTTATATCCGCTAAGGCGCATTTATTACCAGTTTGCTCCAAACTGAGATTAGATACAACCACAGTCCGACCTTCAAACGGCAAGCGAACTGATAAACAATGAAACTTGAGTGGGATCTCCCTCCATATTAAAAAAAAGTGCGCTAGAAAAGAGAAATAAACTCACCGCGTCGACAAGCTTTCTGTTTCCTCTCGCTCTTTCGAAATGACACTCACTCAGGTTTCGTTTCCATTTATCCTTCTCGCGAAGTTTAATCACACCGACTTCTATCTACACCCGCTTTTGTTCAGAAGGTTTTTCAAAATCAGTGCGCATGCGTGTTGTGCTGCAACGTCCCGCGTTACCATTCTGGCTAGCGTCAAAATAATGCGTTTATACTGGTGTTTTTGCGGATGTTCACATGTGTTTGTCCGGTAAATCTCTTAGGAATTGCCCAATTGAACTAGAACCAGACTGTAACTATGAAATAACGAGTAATAATATCAAGAGTTGTGCAATGCTAGTAAGGAAACACGAACCTTTCAATTCTGATGCAATGACAAAACGAAAGTGTTTGTTTTAATCAATTATTTACATTTAATGCATTAATATTTTTATAGACATTGCTACGTGTAGTACTGCATTAGACGTGCACTTTTATTTAGTATAAATAATATAGGTCATTGCAATGGGCTGTAACAGAAAACATAAAGAGACTTTTCATTAATTCAATCTACAGCTAGTCTTTAGAAGACCGACTTACAGCTGACACAATCTTAGCAATTACATATTTTATATTCCAAGATGTTGTAGCTTAACAGTGGCAGATGACAGAGGTGGGATTTGAACCCAGAACATTCTAATCCCCAGGCCAGTACCTTAACTGTTAGGCCACCACAGTCCCTCTCATGCCTACAGAGAGAATAAGGACATTTTACCGAACAATCTACCTATCCAGCACCCTTGGTGACTCACAGGACAGAGCCAGATGCTGGAAACGGCACTGCTAGAGGGCCTGGGTACAGTTCTGGTTGGGCTTGACACAGTTTATGGAGTGTCTGTGCCATACCTAGTATACAGTGACCTGTTGTGGTGACCCCTAACAGGACCACCTGAAAGAGGATATGAACAAACCTGCTATTTATCAAACCTATCTATCACTCAAAATAGTTTTGCAAAGCTGTTTAATTAATATGGACCACCTGACTTCACTTTTTTGTTTCCATTCATATGAATAAATAGACGTACATGTAACATGCTGATCCTTTTTTGTGCAAGAGATTTGCATTAATGCGCCAATAGCTCCCTCTTCTGGAAATATTTCAGTTCGGTATCCTCTTGAACAGGCAGTTACTCTGGCTCAGTTCTCAAATGATAATAGATATTTTCAAAACAGCATGAGGAACCTTCATACCACTGGTCACTTGGTCACAACAGATTTGAATTTCTCGTTCTTTTAAATAAACTGCAAATGTCTTAGCACGTATGCAAATGAGTGAGTACAATGGTCCACAGTTTGCACTGCCAAAAATCTTGCAACGTGAACTGATTATGATGCTTCTCATTTTAATGGTTGTACTCTCCAAAACCTATCTAAATATGTCAGGCATATACACAATATTTATATCTAAATAGCACTGGTATTGAATTATTGTATGGTTTGCTAAATATTGCCCTGCATGCTCTACCTCAGACTCAGTGGTGTGCCAATATTAGCTGCTTTGACAAAGTCACCTTAAGCTTCGAGAATGTTTAAATAAATGTAAGACCTATTGAGAAAACCTATAATAATGTGCTGATTCTACAGACGCAATCACTTACAATGTACAGTGGTGCTTGAAAGTTTGTGAACCCTTTAGAATTTTCTATATTTCTGCATAAATATGACCTAAAACACCATCAGATTTTCACACAAGTCCTAAAAGTAGATAAAGAGAACCCAGTTAAACAAATGAGACAAAAATATTATACTTGGTCATTTATTTATTGAGGAAAATGATCCAATATTACATATTAGTGAGTGGCAAAAGTATGTGAACCTCTAGTATTAGCAGTTGATTTGAAGGTGAAATTAGAGTCAGGTGTTTCAATCAATGGGATGCCAATCAGGTGTGAGTGGGCACCCTGTTTTATTTAAAGAACAGGGATCTATCAAAGTCTGCTCTTCACAACATGTTTGTGGAAGTGTATCATGGCACGCACAAAGGAGATTTCTGAGGACCGTAGAAGAAGAGTTGTTGATGCTCATCAGGCTGGAAAAGGTTACAAAACCATCTCTAAAGAGTTTGGACTCCACCAATCCACAGTCAGAATCAGATTGTGTACAAATGGAGGAAATGTAATACCATTGTTTACCCTCCCCAAGGAGTGGCCGACCAACAAAGATCACTCCAAGAGCAAGGTGTGTAATAGTTGGCGAGGTTCACAAAGGACCCCAGGGTAACTTCTAAGCAACTGAAGGCCCTCTCTCACATTTGGCTAATGTTAATGTTCATGAGATCCACCATTCAGAAGAACACTGAACAACAATGGTGTGCATGGCAGGGTTTCCAAGGAGAAAGCCCACTGCTCTCCAAAAAGAAACATTGCTGCTCGTTCCGCAGTTTGCTAAAGATCACGTGGACGAGCCAGAAGGCTACTGGAAGAATGTTTTTGTGGACTGATGAGACCAAAACAAAACTTTTTGGTTTAAAAAGAAAAGCATTATGTTTTTGGAGAAAGGAAAACACTGCATTCCAGCATAAGACCTATCCCATCTGTGAAACATGGTGGTGGTAGTATCATGGTTTGGGTCTGTTTTGCTGCATCTGGGCAGGACGGCTTGCCATCATTGATGGAACAATGAATTCTGAATGATATCAGAGAATTCTAAAGGAAAATGTCAGGACATCTGTCCATGAACTGAATCTCAGGAGAAGGTGGGTCATGCAGCAGGACAGCGACCCTAAGCACACAAGCAACACCAAGATAGTTACAGCCACTAATAAAGAGGAGTGTCTACATATTTATGGCATGCAGTGTAAAAGTTGTGTTAACGGATACTGACAAGTCCAGGAGATCCTTAAATAGTTTATTTCTACCATACACAAACTGTACAACACAGCGCGCTTCCCAAATAGTGTAAAGAAAACCTTGAATTAGAAACTACTTCCGTTTTTTTAATCCAAAAGAAACAAAAAATCATTTACAGTTACAGCATTTCATACTAATATTATATACCAAAAAAAATCTTCACGTTACAAAACATCGAGTACAAACGGGAAAAAATAAATAGTCCTCACAAAAGTTCCTGAGCAAACAATGTTTATAAATTAAATATCAGAAATTACAAATAACATCATGATAAATTACATCTCGTTTGAAATTCAGATTAGCCCAGTGACTTTGCTCTTTACCATCCATGGCTGGGTGAAGAACGTGTGAACTGTCTGACTGCAGGGGGTAGAAACTATTTTTATTTAAACATTTTAAAATAAATGTGGTTGCAGTGCAGGATTTTGCTCTACTGCAGATCTTGTTGTCAGTCATACAATTATATCTTTGGACAAAAATAAGTCTGGCTGTCCGTTACTTAACTCGTGTTTGAGTGTTTTTTAATGGTCGTTTTTAAATGCAAAGAAAACCCAACAAAAAAACATACCAAGGATGAAACACTTGATCCAGATTACAGTAATAATCATTACATACTTCAACTGGCATAAAAGCAGGAGCTAAACATTTTTTTTTCATCCAGAAAATAAATACGTTGTATAATCAAAGTGATCACCATTCACGTAATACTGCTCTACCACAAAACATAGTATATTCCATGTCATCATTTACATATAGGCACATATATGCACACACACACACCCCGGTGTGCACATGAAAAGGCAGTTCATATGGACAGGAAAGGACTTTTTTTGAGTGCTTGAGTTGAAAGAATTACAAGGAGAATCCTGTCATGAAACAAGAATAACAATACTGATTTGTGATTTGCAGGAATTCATTGTTGAACATGATACATTCAGAAACGAGAGTCTGGCATGGTGCAGTAACAGCCCGTGGCCACTGAGTGACGCTAAAAGAAGACCTCCATTGGGATAAAAACGAAGGTTTAACCGTTAAAACAAACGATGCAGAGAACAAGAGCCTTAAATACAAAGAGCCGAAGTGCAGGAAATGTTTCATAATTTACCAACGATGCTCATGGTTGGAAATAAATAAAAAGCATATATTACTGTTTGATAAATCATTTCAAGACAATAAATAGCGTTAATTATAAATAGAAGCGATATGCACAAAACGACAAGGAAATAAATACGTGCAAAGGGCTGAACGGAATTAATGCAAAAGAAACGATCGAGAGAAAAAAAAAAGCCTAAAAAAAGAGCAAGCTGTGCAGATCTATTGCTCGTGTGCGTTGAACAGTTCATGGCGAGCAGATGGTTTCTACATGGATGCCCTTAATGGCCTGTCTGATGCTGTCCAGCAGGGCCTTGCATTCGGGGGAGTACTCGTGTTCCGAGCTGTTGTACAAATCGGTCAAAGTCTTGATGTAGGCTTCGAAGTTCTGCTCGTTGATGGGACCCTGGAGGACAGAAGGGATGTCAGGATTTGTAAAGCAGTCTCACTTAAAGTGGAGATATCTGAAACATAGCAAAATAATATCTGGAAATCTGCACTGTGCGCGTTCAGCTGATACGCTTAGGCCAAAAGTAGGGTGCGAAAATTCAAAACTGAACGTTGTACCTGTGGTTCTCTTACTGTTACGAGCTATAATGCAGTCCGCCACTAGAGGGCATTAGAGACTTGGCGATATACTGTTTGAGCTTTACTGACTTAACTGTCACTGAAAACGCACTTCTACAAGTGTGTTGTTACTATAATTGATGCATGTGTGTGGCCTGAGAACTCCTTGAGGAGCTCTGTACGAGTCTCCTGATCCAAACAAGAACTGTGAGCAGAACCTGCAGGAGCACCCATAGGGATTTGTTATTACAAGTAGAGGAGGTGCTTCACCATTTGCGGTAGCTGGATGTCCGTAAGGCTGTTGATGAGCGCTTGGCTGAGGCGTGCCAGTTCCTTCAGCAAGCTGTCGTTGTGCTGCTCGATCATCTTGTTCTCCTCCTCGATGGACTTCAGGTTGCACTCCATGGACGAGATCTGGAATAGGACAGAGTTTAACACCCTGTACAGCTTTTCAACCCTGTCCTGGCAGCTGTTTATCATTTCTGATCTCTGAACATGGGCCGATTTCTGATTTTCTCTTCTCACGATTATTGATTTTACATTTGATTTTTTATTTCTGAAGTGTAAGCAATGTAAAACAATGCACATTTACTTGTATAAGTTTTTAACAAAAAAAAACATTAGACCACTGAAATTAAAAGAAATAACTAGAAGCAGAGGTTTAAAACTGTAGCTTCACCATAGCTTAAATAACCGAGTGAAAACGTTCCTTTTAATTTCTGAAGAATAGCAATTCAAAGTAATGAGTTCTTTACTTTAAAACGACATTGAAAGGATTCTCACTGAGACCAGGAGTTGTGTCTGTGAGTATGAACACCCTCTGGTGTCCGAAAATGGAATTGCACTTGATGGCGGTATAATTGAGAACGAATAACGCAAATAGACGATGCACCATCCCACCACTAGTGAAAATAGCTAAAAAGAAATTCAATAGAATAAGGTAAAAATGTTAATCGTTTTAAGTCGTTTCTGTTTAAGTCCAACTCTCTTATTTAATAATTCATGCATGAAAGGGTTAAATCCATCAGAACGCCGTGGAGATGAACTCACTCGCTGACATTACACGTGTTTACCTGCGTCTGAAGCTGCATCATATCAGCCTCGATCTTCAGATTAGATTCGTTCAGCTCGTTGATTTCGTGATCCAAATGCTGCACGTCCTCGCCGCCGTCTGTTCCTGTATCACACATCAGGACCAGTTTAAGCACCGCCATTAAAGTTGGAGTGTCCGCAATTATGTAAAAGTTTGTCCGTTCCTAATGCAAACCGAAATAGATCGCATTTCTGCATTAACACCTCAAGTGGAGTTCTGAGACCGTACAGAACGTGAAGAGGAGCTGATACAGTTTCCATCTAAGATGAGAGAACCTGTCGCACATCCACAGCCTTATCTGTGTTCAGCTACCACAAACTGTGCCGTTGCTACTACTGTTACTGCTATTAGTAATAGTACCAGTTGTTAATTGTAATGTGGGGGCACCCCTGGTCTAGTCATACCACAATCACAGACCCAGGCCTCATCCTAAGAGGCGGTAAGTCTCGGAAATGAAGCACTGAGTCTCAGGAACGTGCCCCTGGAGAAACTGGGAGGTGATCGGTTGAATAAACACCGAAACTGGAGCCCCTGACCATTAACTGTCCGCTGGCGGCGTGTAACTGGTGGTGTAACTGGACCTTAGACCAGAGCGAGTGAACCGTAACATACCTCACCTCGCCCGAGACGGGATACCAATCACAGAGGCTCAGCATAGGAATAAGAGCCACTCTGGTGTGTATCCCGCCTTGGGCGAGGTGAGGTTTGTTGGTTACGCATTACGTCCTCATACGAATTTGGTTAGTGCCGCTGTTAAGTAGCTTGCCAGTGTGTTTTCTGCCTCGCCAGAGTCTTCCGAGATTCAGTCAAAGTCAGTTCCAAGGAAAAACTCCTTAAATGTGATGAGGAAGAAACCCTGGGAGATCCAAAACTCAAAAAGGGACCAAACCTCCTTGGTCAGCCTAGATGTTATAGTTTCTGTGCCCTTCAGCGTCATAGCTGGGTCTGTTTGTGTCACCTGACCAGACCGGGGAGCTCCCACATTTCAATAATAATATTTATGTTAGTTTACAGGATTTCAACCTGTATTTTGATTTTCAAAATCTCCTCACCGCTGCTGGTTTTGAGCTTGATGGTCATCATCTCGTCTCCTGACAGCTTCCTCTTGATGCTCTGAGCGTTCAGAGGGCAGCCTGACAAACTGGGGGGAAACAAGACGTCGAAAATGCTTTTTAGATCAAGGGTAAGGTAAATAATTCCTGCTCTAGACTTGCTTTAAAGCTACTTGACCATATGAGGAACCCATACGCCTAATTACTATTCCCTACATTACAGAGACTGGTTATAGCACTAGTCGCTTGAAGTATGAGTGATTTCGGAGACTCCCTTATATGGAGTGACTCACTGAATCATTGCAAACAATAATATATATTAAAAATATTGGGAAAAATATGCATAAACATTGCTGTGTGCAAAAGGGCACCTGCTAAATTCTGTAAATGTGTTTCAGAACATAACTGATTTGTCCAACTTCTTTCTGAAACCCTGCCCAGCTCAGGTTTAAATCACAATACCTCCCATATAAAACTCATTTAAATACTTTAAATACTCAGCTGAGGCTCAGGATTAGAGTCAGGGAGTAAGGGTGAGGATTTCGGTTCACCCCCCCTCACTCTCTCACCTCCGGTGCGTGGCGAACACGTTGTTGGCATGACCCAGGCCGTTGCACCCGGGCAGAGGGCAGTGAGGCAGCTCCTGCTTGCAGTTCTTCCAGGAGAAAGCGATGCCGTTCAGCTCCTTCTGGCGCTTGGCAGCGACGGGGCAGCTGCCGGCGCTCCTGTGGGACGTGTATTTACCCGAAACGTGGCCCTGGCCGTCACAGCCCATTACAGGACACCTAACGCCGAAACAGGAGAGACACACAGAATTAGTTTAGGATACTTCAGGTTTGATGTGTACATGAAGCATACAATATCCAAACTAATCATCTACACACACATATATGTTATCAGAGTTCATTAAAAGGCCCAGTTGTGTGAAGAATTATTAACGATTCTTATAAATATTTATTCAAATTGTCTACATAGAGTACATACTTATTAAAAGTTTAAAAGTCTAAGTATAATTATTTTGGATTTTTTAAGTGTAACTATTTAAATATTAATCAAATATTTGTATTTTATTTCAGTTCATCTCGAAGGCTGATAGTGTATTTTATTTTATTCCTGTAAAATGTTTGTGTAGTTTAGTCTTTATCCATAACAGCCACTGCAGGAACTGAGTTGTTTCACTTTAACTATACACAACTGTATTTTTTTTTTACCATAAATAGGCAGATTTGGCAGTTTTGAGACCCTTCTTCAAATAATGTGCATTTAGAAATACAGAGTTTATTAGACTCCCTCATCCAATTACCACTGCTAAAATTCCACTACTTTCAAAGCAAGCATTTGTAGTTTAAAGGCCTTGTCTAAGATCCCAAATGTGACAGGTTGGCAGTGCCAGGAGAAACTCTGGACCTTCTGGTTACCATAACCGCTGTGCCAACAGGTTCAACTATGACTGGCTTGTTGGACTTCTAATAAACAAATCCACACATCCTCTGCTTATTTGAATGCAAAAACAAAGAAAAACATCAAATCTGCCACGTAAAAGTGTCCAGATGATCCACGGCTGTTTTTGCGTAAGGTCACAGAGCTTAACGGACTCGTTAATGGTTCGTTTGCAGAAGCGTGCCATATTTAACAGTAATAAGGACTGTAGATGATGTAGGTCAGAGCGTGGGCTGCTGGCTTGTGTTGTATTTAATCCACGTTCAGCCGGAATACATAACTGACAATATACATGAAAAAATCTTATATATACTGTCAAAAGTTTGGACGCACTTACTGATAATCATATATTTCTTTTTGGTATAGCCATTTTCTCTTAAAGGATAATGTTATAATAGTAGAAATGATTCTTCTATAGATGTAAGTAGTCAGGTTTGTCAAGCCGTAGACAACATGTCTTAAATAAAGGGTTTTTTTATTGAATGAAAGATATATTAAGGCAGGATCAAAATAACAAGAGTGCAAGAGTGATTGTAGAGTGATTGCAAGTGCCGGAAGTGCTATGCATTATCCTCAAAACCTTCTTTCTTAGTTTCTTAACTGTTTTATGTGTTTTAATAATCAATAATATGGCAAAACATCTGTCCCTGAGCAAAGACATCATTCAGGACAATAGTAAAAGCCCAAAGTGTGTCCAACATGATCCAAAGCTACAACTAAACTTTAGAACAAAACTCTTTGGAAGGTAAAGAAAGACCATATTAGAGGGCAAAAAAGCAAACAACTCGCCAGTGACCAGCACCTATTTCAGCAGAAGTAAGTGCTTCATGGATCTCCAGCAGCAACTACTCCTGGACATCGACCGATATGTGTGTGAAATGTTCAGAGAACAGCCAACAAGAAGAAAAGCCTGGTTTTGGCCAAAAGAACACAGCCAGTGGACACTAGAACAAAGGAACACTGTGTTTTTTTTGTCAGATGAGTCCGAATTTGAAATGTATAACAGGTCTGTTTGACGCATGGTGCCAGCTCTCCCGCTGTCGGAGCTTCCTATAAAGCTGAAGGCACGCAGAACGAGCGCGGCAACCGCAGCGTTTTACCGAAAGAATGCACTGCTGGCACCAACGCCAACTCTGAAATGTAGGACACTTTATCGCCTCAAGGCCCATTTTTGCAACTGTAAGGTAAACAAAACATCCAAAATAAATAGAAATGCATCCGAAGCAGATGTGTGCAAACTTGTGAGCGGCGGAGCATGCGCAGCGCGTACGTATATCACTGAAAAAGGGTCAAGCGGTAAACAAAGCCGCTGGTAAATAATGGCTGTGCCCAAATCCTGCTGTCATTCATCTTTGTTTTCGGAGCGGCGGCTCTGAGCGTGACAGAAGTGGACGTACGGAAATGAGGTCAGCGTGACAGGTTGCGCATTGAGGCCCGAATAAAGCGTTTAGAGGGCTTTTCTTTTGTGTAGATCTGTGGGTAACCCTGCCAGGGCACGTGCAGATGAGGCCCAACCTTTGGCCGCCCGTCCCCCCCGCCCCAGCCCGCCTAAATTGAACCTCTCGCCAAAAGCAGACAGATACTCTTTTGTTTCCTTCCACTCCAAATCACCGCACAGTGACAAGTTTATTATAGTAGATTATCTGGTCGAGGCCGAGCACAAGCTGGCTTCAGGCTTCGCTTGCACTGTTATTTCATCACCGGGGTGTTAAGGAAAGAAAAAAAAAAGCCAAAACCCGCACTCAAACACTGTCTTAGTAGGTCGCTCACACACGCATCCATAAATACCCCTGCTCCTGCTGAGTGGGAAGATTTATTTTCAATACCATTAAGAAGACTAATCCCGTGAAATGGTGATTAAAAACGATTCCAAACTAAGAAACAGGCTGACAGTCGGTGCTCTGATAAATAATTACAAACTCCGCTCGGCAGAATCGCATCCAAAAGTAACGCAGTTTGTTGGTTTTAGGAAATAGACCTCGTTTCTGCGCGCGAACAAAGTCGATTAAATTCCGAGGGATCGTTTGGAAGGGCGCCAAAACTTTTGCACGTTTTATGTTTTCAGTCTCAGAGCTAAAGTCAAGCAGTGTGGCAGTTTAGTCAGTGTTGGGCATTTGAATAAACTCGGATACACACACAAATAATATAACAAATGAACAGTCAAAAGTCAGATTTATTTCTATAGCGATTTCGTTGTACAATGGCGCAGTGTGTCCAATCCCAAACTGAGCGAGCCTGGGGCGACAGTGGCAAGGAAAAACCCCCTAAACGTTCTAGGGAAGGAACCTCGGAAGGATCAGGACCTGCTTGGGTGGCTTAGATGACAAATGTAATAAATAAACAAAGTTACCCAATTAATTAGTTCAAATAAAAAGAAGCTAAATAAACATTATCAGAGAGGACATATTTAAAAACATAACAATATACCCATAATATAATAATATTTATAATAATAAATGAGAGATAAAGTGACATTATGAAGTGTATAATAAAATAAAGAATATTAAACTACAGCAAAGAAGACTGTAGTTCAAATCCATCAAATATTGGAATAACCTAAGAACATGCACTTCTGCATTCTTTTATTCCAAGAGCATCATCAGGAAGGGTGCCAAAACTTTTGCACATTATATTTTCTGACACGTTTTAAAATCCCGCAGCCCTTAATTGGATTAAGCGTGTAGGAAAACGAACGAACGGAGGCTTTAAAAGTCATGCATTAACATCTGATCCAATCCTTAAGGTTGAGTTTGTTTTTTATTTGATTTAGTTGTTTTATTTTTCAGAAGGAGATAAAGCAGGATTTGACTGATTCTGCTATACTGTATATAAACTATACATATACATGTATTTATTCCCCCACATTTCAACTCCGCTTTTCACTGTCGCAGTGCCAAGGGATTAATGCGGCGATCACCTCCCCTCCCTCATACACACTCAGCAGTCTGTAGGTGACGCTTGTGGGCGCTGTTGGGGCTTGAACCCGGGTCCCTGCGTGGTGGGCTGGTGCATTAGGTCGCTGTGCCACCTGAGTGTCTCTATATATAAGCCACCAAGAGATGTGTGTCTATTGCGAAATTAATTGTTTTATCTACAAAGGTACAAAGGTGCAATCACACGACGTCTTGTGCAAATGTTTTGGCACCCTCCCAGTCCTTACTCATTAACTATTGCATTCAATAAATCAAAGTTTTGAGACATGCTGCTAAAACATGGAGGCAAATCGGATTTTCGTCTCGGGGCGTCCGGGTCAGAAATGGAAGGACACAAATGACAGATAATTGCTGCGCGTGCTGCGTGGCGGAAGAGGGAAAAAGGCCGTGATTTGGGGGTCACCGGCCCTGTCTCTCATATGAGGCGTGGGTGAGAGGCTACCCGGGATCGAGCCGCAGAACAGAACATGTTTTCAGAGTGTAATACAGCGTCTGTAATTAGGGGGAAATCACCAGTCCGGCTAGTGACCACACAACAGCGCAATCATGGCATATGGCCACCAATTTACAATCATCTTGTAACATTATGGATGCATCAGCCCTGCTCTGAGCGCGCACACACACACACACACACACACACACGCACACACACACACCTCAGTCCTGCTTTGCTTTCTTTCTTAACCTCCTACTGTGCCATTAGTACGGATACAGCTGCGCATACAGTACTGTGCAAAAGTCTTAGGCCACCATTAGATCTGTTGTATGCTAACTCCATAATCCTCTTTTCCACTGATCTTCATTCCAGCCTTTGTGAGCTTTGGCATATTTTAGCCTTTTCACCCCTTTAGGGAAAAAGTGGTTTCTTGGCTGCTACCCTTCCAAAAAAAACCATTCCTGATCAAGCTTGGCATCATGATGACGCTGCCAGATGCTGCTATGGCTCAAGTGTAAGGGGAGCTCACAGTAAATACTTAGATGTTTGTCAGCTATTTAATACTGCGTACAAATTCCTTGTATTTCCAGGTTGTATTCCAATAAAGAGACTGAGAAATAATCATATATGGTCATCTGCTAAAACAATGGTTTCTCTAATCTAACGGTGGCCTAAGACTTTTGCATAGTACTGTTTAAGAGTAGTTTGGGTTTGGATTGATATATCTGAAGCTTATATGTAGGCAGGTTGGATTAACTGACTGATAGTAGTGATTTAGCAATAAAATATGAATAAAAACAGACTACATAGTAATAATAATAATAATAATAATAAATCATATATTAAATTCTAATATATACAGTCCAGTTTCTATATTATTTCCTTACTACGTTTTACTACATTCATGCAACTATAAATATCGCCACAGACAGCCTCGTGCTGTGAGACTCAAACCGTCAGGATTTTCCTAC
Organism: Ancistrus triradiatus; assembly: GCA_025084515.1. Taxonomy (NCBI): domain Eukaryota; kingdom Metazoa; phylum Chordata; class Actinopteri; order Siluriformes; family Loricariidae; genus Ancistrus; species Ancistrus triradiatus. The sequence goes on along the minus strand of JAJAGP010000197.1, from coordinate 509,939 downwards.
CACACACGGACAGCCGTGTGCCAAAGTTTGTGCCCCCCCGTTCAAATGACACGCCTTTCTTGTTTTTCCTTGAAATGAAAACTTAACACAAGCTCAGCAGGAAGCAAACTTAAATCTTAAAGATGACACGTCTTCTGCACGTTGGGCACCTTTCCAGATGATTCACCGGTCTTCGTAACCTTGTTAATGGCTCGTATTTCACGGCAATGTGTCATATCTAATTTCGTTCCCCGCGGAGCTCGTGCTAAGCCTGTTCGCTTCCGAGCGGGATTATAACGCGCAATCATTCGGAAGGATAAAATGCAATAAAAGTTCCTCGACTGGATGAATAGCTGTGATAATTAGTCATGGAAGCAACAGAGAAGCAAATTTTCCCTACCACAGAATGATAAACCAGTATAAGTGATACAACCAGTGCGATAAATTCCACATCTGGAAACAGAACCAGTTAAGGTTACGTTAAAATTAGTCTTAGTCTGGGCCCCGAGCAAATGGTTCCAAAAAATGTTCATACATTAAAAAGGTTCCAGATATTCTGTTAAGCTCCTTTGATTAAAAGCAAGGTTTTATCCTGGTCAGGGTCGTAGAGGAGGGTCTGGAGCCCAGCCTGGCATTCCCTGGGCACAGGCAGTCAACACTCTGGACGGGATGCCAGTCCATTGTATCTGACCTTCACGTGGCAAACCACATTCCCACAGGATTCAAACCCAGGCCTGGTCAGGGTCGTGGGGGTCCAGAGCCTGTGCTGAGGCATGTATGATCGGGATGCCAGTCCATCACAGGACCGCGTAGGGGTTACTGGTACAGTGCCAGTCATGACTGTGTGATGCCCAACCAGGCCAGAAGGCACCGCCTGGACTCGCAGCTGGTTTTCAAGACTAGTTTGATCCTCAAGTCTTTTTTTTATATAAAATTAAAAAAGAAGTGACTGAGCATGGCACCACGTTGGCACAGCAAGCGCTGTAACCAACTCCAGAGACCCAGGTTCGAGTCCCCGTGTCTGTGGCTTCCCTTCCACGTTGCAGAGAAAGTATCCTAAATGTTTTCTCACTTAAACGTTTGGACTTTTAACCCATTTTTAACAGCATATGTTTTCCACTCACTTGATGTCTGGCTCCTCTTTCTCGTCTTTGCTTGGCGTGAGTTTCAGGTTGCTCTTCCTGGCTCGAGGGCATCCTGACAAACTGGGCAGAGAAAGAACGTGTCAAACCCTGGACATGTCCAGCCATGCACACACACACACACATGCAAGCAGGAGATACTGCCAATCATGGGCACGCAGGAGGTTAAACCTGGCGTTCCTGTGCTGAAACGGGGTCGCGATATTGTCAGTCCCGAAATGTCACACCGTATCGGTTATGTGCATGAAATGCTGCACCTAAGCGCCCATACCTCCTGTGGGATGCATAGTTTCCTGTAACATGACCTGAGCCGTCACATCCTGGAGTCGGACACCTGCACATGACGTGGGAAATACTAATAAATAAATAAACACAAACATATAACCTGTGTTTATAGATCAAATCTATTTGTGAAATAAGAGGCGTGAACCCAATCAGACGTACTTCAGTTCCTGTGCGTTGGCAGCCATCAGCGATTTCAGCGTCTTATCTGCTAAAGGGCATCCAGATACGCTGAAAAGGAAGAAAACATGCTATAACATGCTATAACCATAACAGCGAGTAATGATGCTGAAGGAGCTACAATGAAGGAGCTAAAAAGAAAGCAAGTCTCATGGTAACAGGAGGTGTTCTTTTATGATCAGTCTCTGTTTTTGTATTTTGGTAAAATGAGGGTCACCTTAGATGTAATAGAAATAATCTCTCCCTCTCTTTATGAACAAAGATACAGTACTGTGCAAAAGTCTTAGGCCACCATTAGATTAGATATTACTAGATTAGATATTACACCGAAGAGGTTACTGACGCACATGCTCGCCACTAGATGACGCTTAACCTGCAGCATGTCCACGGTGTGGGATTATTGGAGCACAACGCCTGCTGCAAAATCTAAAACTTTTCAAACTCATCCAGTAAATACTGTTATTTCAAGCTTATTATGTCTTATTTAGGATACAGAAGTCTGATTTTACCAAAATAAAGTGGAACACTATAAATATCAGGATTTATAGGCACCTATCGAGTAGCTAAGTCACATAGAGTTTGGTATCGGCAGATACTTGAACATCAGGTATCGGTATCGGTATCAGACAGCATCGGTCCATCCCTAGATATAACTACACATAGACAGACAGATACCAAGTCAATGGACACATATAGATGAGGTATAGATATACAGGGTGCTAGCCCACCACCGTGGTACCCGGGTTCGAGTCCCTACGGTGTCTTAGAGCCAGGTCTGGCATCACGTACAGCCTCGATCATCCCCCGACCAGTGGGGATAAAACGTGGAAATAACAATAGTCATACATTTGCTGTATGGGTAGTGAAGCTCAGCAGGCTCGGAGGAGAGCACCAAGCTCACTGTTCCCATACACCTGTGCCTCGTCTGGTGTCGTTTAAGAAACAGAGCTTGTTCTCGCACCAGAGACGCAGCTAATGAACATAAAGTGAGTTAGTGACTCTCCATGAAGACTCCATTCAAGACGTGGAGCGAGGCACGTACGAAAAAACCCTGACATCCTCCCCGAGTGTCTTACCTTCTGTGCGATGCATAATTTCCCGTCACATGGCCGCTCCCGTCGCAGCCAGGTGTTGGACAGCTGTCACGGAGAGCGTGTGTTAGACATGCAAACTTCAGCCTGTCTGTTCAGGTTCAGGTTTTTTGATTTACAGACGCATTTAAAGGCAAGAAGAACTCCACTATGGCACATTCATAGCCTGACGTTTATGGATACTTATTCATCATATCATGCAATAAAAAAAAACAAATACTAGATCTTCTGGAAAGGAGCCTAAACTTTACACATCATATTCAGCCATGTTGTACTACGTTTTATAACTGGTGCATCCACACGGTAGAGTTTAAGACATATCGTTTAGCAGCCAGTCTAACCGGGGCCTCCAAACTTCTGCACGAGGCGGTAAGATGATGTCATTCATCCATTCATGCGTAATCCAGTCCTGGCTCGTAGGGAGCCACCAACTGTCCTAACGCATGTCTTTGGAATGGAATGTGGGAAGGAACCCACGCAGACACACGGAGAACATGCAAACCCACGCAGGCCCGGGCTGGAACCGGATCTCAGCGAGGCGTCAGAGGAAACCACAGCGCTGCTCATCTTCTGCAAACGTCAAACGTATCTGGTTCCCCGTCAAAGGACGTTGCTCATTTGTGCACACAGAGCCTTATGCAAAAGGTTGGAGCCCCACACACTTTGCATACATGGACCATCCTGCAGAAGTAGGCTGCAGGCTCCCAGCCATACAAATATTAAATACAATCACATTTTCGAATGTAGGAGCTACCCAAAGGAATTAATTTGATGTAAGAATAAAATAATATAATAAGAAAATATACACAAATCTATAATTCATAGGATTTCTACTGGGAGGCTTCCAAACCCTTAAGCCCTAAATCTTAGTTTGTGAAAGTAATTTAGTTTGTTAAATTTATACTTAAATAATACTGACATTTATATTTGAATAATCATTTAATTTATACTTAAATAATACTTACATTTACTTAAATAATACTTTACTTTAATTTACTTGAATAATACTTAAATTTACATACATACAGCTTATATTTATACTTAAATAATAATTACATTTATATTTTAATAATGCTTAAATTTACTTAAATAATATTAAATTTATACTTAAATAATACTGACATTTATATTTTAATAAAATTAAATTTACTTAAATAATACTTACATTTATTTAAGGAAAACTTAAATTTGAAATTTATACTTAAATAATAATTTAATTTATATTTAAATAATACTTAAATTTATACTTAATACTTACATCTCCATAAATATACTTAACTTTTTACTTAAATAATATTTTAATTTACTTTAATAATACTTAAATGTACATAAATAATACTCATATGTATACTTAATATACTTACATTTATACTTTAATAATACTTAAATTTATATACGTAAACAATGCTTAAATTTATATTTAAATAATACTTAAATTTATAGATAAAAACTTAAAGTTTTCAGTGTTGTTTGTTTTGTTTTTTTTATTTATTTTAAGGCAAAGTTACATGAAAATTTTTATTTATTATGGGTTTAATGTAAAATAACCTTTAGAAAATGTATGAAATTAATGCTGGCTCATATGGTCATAGCCACACCCCTGTGCTCTAAAACAGCTGCTAACACATAACACATAAAAGCTGTTTGCTAGCCACATACCAGCTAACGTTTAGTGTCATGCTCAAAATGAGATCAAATTGTCACTAAACATTAAAGAAAACTATACAGATACAGTGGCTCTCTGTGAAGCAGCAGGTCTGTCCCTGACTAGACCGTACACACCCACAATGATTTTGGAAAAACAGTCACACTATTTCAAAATGTTTAAACTCTGATTCCCCTAAAATGTTCTGCATAATACCATCTGTACCTCATAAGCTCCTTCTTGGTGTCTCTGATGAGCATCTTGCTCTTCGGGCTGGTCATGGCCGTGTCGTCCAGCAACATCCTGTCCAGCTGCTCCATCTACAAGACGCCAAAGATCACATGTAAAATATTATGACCCAAAAGAAGATGAGAAAGAAGGAACCGGTGCCCTGTGAGCGCACCAGATGTTACACTGATGCCATGTTGCTTAGGCATTATTACTAAACTCCATTATTAAACCATCTGAAGTCTTTTAATCCCTCGCAGTATTTATGATCCTTGGGATTGACTTCCACGTTGCATATTTAAGGAACGTATCTCCGAGTAGCAGATGTTAGGAGAAGAATCAGACAGCTGGATGAACTGTCTGGCTCGGTGTGCCGATGCCAAAGAGGATCAAAATGTTCAGCTTTTAGAGAACGCTCTCCTCCAATTTCTGACTGCCATATTGCTCGGAAGCTTAACTGTTACGAGCCCGACGCGAGCAATCATCTCATCTCCGACCTGCATGTAACATTTTTATGCGTGCTTACAGGATTAGAGCTTTCTTTTCTTAGTTACACATCTTTTAACTTGCTGTTTTCTCACAATCACACAGCTGGCTGGAACCACCTGTACGTTCTGTTTTCTGTCTTTTTTTAAATCTGTAAAGCACTTGTGTCCAAAATGGTCCACTAATCCCTATCCCCTACTTTCTTACACCATATATAGCACTATTTAGTCTATAGGGAACCGAACTGTTCCTTACTGAGTGATTCTTTCACATAAACACACAATGATTCGGTGATGATGTGGCACAGAGAAGTGGAGGGTGCAGGTAGAGGCAAAATCCCATTGAGAATGTGATCTATATCCATTATTTTCCCAATCATCATTGGTTATAGTGAGTTAGCGCTTTTGCAGGGGGTTAGCGGATTTAAGTAGCTCATATGCCATAGCTGGAATTCAGATATCTGGAATTCAGTTTGGATAGCGGGGTATCCAAATATTTACTCTTTTTATCTATAAACATGTATTTACAACCAAATCTCATTATCTGAACTTCCGTCATCCAAATTCCTGCTATAACTCACAGGTTTGCCTCTACCTACACCCTCCACTTCCCTCCTATCAGGGACTAAAATAACCTTCAGTTTTATTCCACGGTTATTGATACGTAAGGGGATATATGCTTGCCATTAAGCTCACACACACTTGAGGTACTACAGGTGAGTTATGCACTACAGAGGCGAGGATAAATAATAGATGTTAGGGACTCCAATAGTATCCAGACACCCCTGAGAGTCAGATTTTACAGCTATAATGACCGGACCTACCTCTTTGTCCTGCTGGAGTGGCGCTTTGCTGAAATTGAGCGGCCCGTCCCAGGCTTCCTGTTCGTACACGGCGCGGTAGAAGGCGGTGGAAATCTGGAGGCCGCCCACTTTAGCGAGCGAGGGGTCGGGAGGGGTGAACACAGCCTCTCCTAACGCCGGCATGACCGGAGAATCCGAGGTCTTCTCCTTCTTCTTCTTCATGCTCAGGTCCAGAGTGCCATTCTCATCCACTTCAATCACGGAGTCCTGAAAGAGGGCATTGTTTATTAAACGCTGCCTATTATTGTGGCATTCTTCTAAAATAATTATGGCTTCACCGGGGCAGGGTCACGGGGGCTCCGGAACTGACCCTGGTACTCAGTGGGCACAAAAGGACGTTCATCCTGGATATTAACTTAAATTTCATGTACTCAAGATCGGTGGTGACCCTGGTTTGAGACCCAGGGTGCCTGTGTGTAAGGGAGGGGAGGCCTCAGGAGGGATCATCCCCCTGCTATGCAACAGCGATCCCTGCCAAGCCCTGTTAAGGTCAGAAGAGGTAAAAAACTATCGTGCATTCCTTCAGCGGCACAGATTGTGCTCTTGGTTACCCCTATGTGTTGATTGTCTGAGGGAGGGTCACGAGACTCCTGAGAGTCCCTGTGCCCAGTCAGTTCCAGAATAACGTAGGGAAAACACTCGTATTCCTTCCTGCGATTGGTGCGATCAGGTCTGGACTCGTACCCGGGGCACCCGCAGTGCTGGGGTAGCATGTCAGACAGAATGCCTATAAATACAGTACATATAGTGAGCTGTCAGGTACACTGCTGTGTCTCTGACACACTTGCACAAAGTGTATAATTCCTGGAGAAGGCGAGAGCGACTTGGCCCGAAACGCCACCACCCGAGATACTTAAAATGCATAGACACTTGGAGGCAGACGTCCACAGATGACGGAGGAGCTAACACTGTTTTATTCATGCTCTCAGTTTGTACAGTACCTGCTCCCTCTGCCCACTGAACGCTTGCTGTGTAGGTGTCTAAATCGTTTCGCATCACACTTCCTCTAGCTCGTCCTGGTGCCAAGCTTTAACTCGCTGAACTCTCGCTGTACGCAGGACACCATTCGAAAGGAACCGAAACCTCATCAGGACGTTACGATCGATTCATTTTAGCCAGGTTTAGGTAGATAATAACGACGTTAACGCGTTCATCGGGAAGGGAGCCAAAACCTTCACACGAGACACAAGCCCGTCTGCACAGCAAAGGCGAAGGCGAAGTGCCGAGGCTGCCAGAGGATGTACAGCTGTCCTGCATCGTTCCATTCCAAAATCAGATCACTCCTGCTAAATAAATGTCCAGTCTAAGCTTTGTGAGCTCAGTGATGAAGCCAAAATAAACTTGTCAAGTGAACCCTTGTTCATCTTTTACAATCTGCAGCATGTAGGCTATAAGCATCCATAATAAGTGTCTATATATATTTGTTGCATACGTGTAGCGTATCAGGAAGTCTATCCTGGACGAATAAGGACTATCAAGGACATCCTGAGCTCTCTAAACCCGAGGGAAGTTTAGATCTGGCTTTTCTGGTGGACAGACTCAACCTTGATCTCCAAGGGAAATGAAAGATGCTACCTGATTTAGAGCATACAGTGTTTGCATTTGCCAAGCTATTTAAAACCCATGTTAAAAAGGGAAAACCAACACATTTTCCGTCTGTGTCAAATGCAAGTGCCTAAGCAGCTTCTTGAAAATCAACAACAGAGCTTTGAGGACAGATTCCACGATCTACGACTGAAAAAGCCACACATTTAGATTAACCCTGTTTGCTCCTGGTCCAGAGAGTCTGAAACCCCCACTGGTGAGCGACGAAGCTACGTTTCCAACGGAGATGAAGACAAACTCAGGTGTGTTCTGAGTGAGGGAACCCTGGATTTTTGTACTTTTGTAAAAAGAGAAATATCCCAAAAGTACAACAAGCTGCACTGAAGCTATGCTTGGGAATGAGTTTTTCCACCCTGAAACATGAACTCGAAGCATCGCTCTGTTCTTACTGATACACCTGAAGAAATTGCTTAGAGAACCAACCAATAAATACAAGCCTGATTTGAAGTGGATCGTGGAAAATAAAGAATGCCAGACGTCTCACTGAACTCGTCTACGTGACAGATAACTCTGACCCAGGGGCCAGATTCACGAAAGCTTTCTTAAGAAAAAAACTTAATGCAAACGCTAAGAAGTTCATAAGAATGTCCTTCAATGGAATAACTGAAAAAACGTAAGAAATCTTCATTATTTCCTTAAGACACATTCTGAATTTGTATTTACATGTTATATACGTCATATAGTTTAATCCGCTAAGAGGAAAAACATCAAATCAAGCATTTAACAATGTGAGCAAACAAGAAATAGAGGTGATGGTGGAAGAAATGGCCGACAGGAAAAAATCCAAACTAATCTGGTTAAAGTTTAGTAAATGTAGATGCTTAGCTTAAGTGTGAGGCTATCATAAGGGTAATGAAATAATCAAGAGCATAATGTTTTCAAGAATACCACAAATTCTTGGAACTGTTCTTAAGAAAATAATTAAGACTATTTTTAAGAGGTTATTTGAAGAATAACAATTTTCCGTAACTTTTTTAGTTAAGATCGAAGATTTTATTTCTTAAGACACTTTCTTGAATCCGGTCCCAGGTTCAGAACCTGCCGGCAAGCGTCCTAACCAAGCCAATACCCTGCAAACTGGTTACAACCCAGTGGCAGAGTTCTCCACAATCTCTGCGGCTGTAGAAAATGATTATGGATTGACGAATAGTTCTGCAGAATTTTTCCAGCTCAAAGTCAGAAGCCCAGAGGTTCATCTACTTCCACTAGGACGGTCGTTCTTTTGTCTGTACAACAATCAGGCCGGTTTATACATAGTTAAGACATTCTGAGAGGTTTACAAACTTTTCCTTGGGTGATGGATTGGCATTCTGACCAAACACCAAGCGCACAACGTAGAATGAACAACGTAGGCGAAAGAAAAAAGAATGGCCCATCTGTAATTGCTTTGTTTGCGGCGGATGCTGAGGATTTATCTGAGCCAGCTTATCCCTGATAATATTTTACTTAGCAAAATATCTTCCACCATCTGCAGCTGGAGGGGTAAAAAAACACAAACCCACACAGCCCAGCATGCACATGCACATACGCATACGCATACGCATACGCATGTAAAGCCAGGCAGGAGAAGCCCTGCATTAGCATAAAGGTATAAATCAAATGCCTGGCCACATGTTTTACAAAAAGCCTTCTAATTGTAATAGAGAAAAAGCCTGATTGTTTTCTCTCCACAACTCCTTTTGATGTGATTACACAAATTCTCCTTTGTGTACATTAAAGCTTTAGGGGCATGGAGGAGAGGAAAAAAAAGAAAAGGCAGAAAAAAAACTCTCTTGTTGTTGTGCCACCAGAGAGACGTGCAGTTCCCGGTGCCAAAAAAGTGTTGTTTGATGTTCTCGCCCACCTTTTTCATACACAAATCACAGTTGCTGCAGAATAGCCACATTAAATACCTTCCCCCTCCCCCACCCGGGGCTCTAATTTGATTACCTTTGTGAACGGTGCCAGCGGCCGGGCATCGCCGTTGTCCCGGTAACGGGTGGAGAGGTTGAGGATGGCCGTAGACGCCGTGCCTGGCTGGAGGGCACTGCATGGCGCTTTGGGGCAGCCTGGGCTTTGACCGCCGGGTCGAGGGACGCGACCTCCAGCGCCCAGGAAGCTTAGGAATTGTGGGGAAGCTGAGAAATAGACACAGAAAGGGTATCATCCAATCACATCAAAGACAAGATGGGATCAATAGTTATACTTAAGGTCAGGTTCATTAAAAAGAAAAAAGTAAAAAAAGGAGCTGAAACTTCAGACGTCCTGACGTTTTATAGCCTACATAACTATCACAGCCCCAGCCTCCTCGACCCCAGGAGCGTCCTGACGAGGCAGAAGCTCAGGAGCAGACCGAGCCAAAACTGGCCCGAGATGGAAACCACCAGTCCTTACCAGGTTAATACCCTGAAAACTGGGACAGAACCCAGCAGTGAGAACCTGTCAGTGAGAGTCTTCGCCAGGCCAACACCCTGGGAACTGGAATGGAACCTGGCAGCAAGAGTCCTCCCCATGTCAAAACCCAGAAACCAGGTTAGGAGCCTGGTGGTGAGAATCCTTGCCAGGCCAAGACCTTGGAATCTGGGAAAGAATCCTTCAGTGAGAGTCGTCACCAGGTCACCACTCTAAAAACTGGGACAACACCCCTCACCAAGAGTCCTTGCCACGCTAGCAACCTGAAAACTGCAACAGAAACTGTCAATAAGAATCCTTGCCAGGTCAAACACTGATAACTGGAACAAAACCCATCAGTAAGAGTCCTTGCCAGGCCGATACCCAGAAAAGTAAGACGGAACCAAGGGAAGAGTATCCTTGCCGGGTCAACACCCTGAAAACTGGAACAGAGCCCTTCAATAAGAGTCATCACCAGGTCAGCATTCTAAAAACTGGGACAGCACCCCTCAATGAGATCCCCCGCCAGGCTAGCCCCCTGAAAACTGTGACCGAACCCATCAGTAAGGGTCCTTGCCAGGTCAACACCGTGAAAACTGGGACAAAACTGTTCAATAAGAGTCCTTGTCAGGGCAATACCCTGAAAACTGAAACAGAATCCACCCGTAAGAGTCCTCAGTATGTCATCAGCCTGTAAACTGGGACAGAACCCATCAATAAGAGTCCACAGCAGGCCAGCTATCTGGAAAGTGGGACCAAACCCAGTGTCGAGAGTCCACAGCAGGTCAACACCCTGAAAACTGGGACAGAACCTGGCAGCGAGAGTCCTTGCCAGGTCAGCACCCTGGAAACTGGGAAGGAACCCGTCAGTTAGGGTCTTTGCCAGGTTAACACCCTTCTAAATGACTCTAAATGAAGCTCTGTAAAGAACAAACTTAAACCTATTCTGTACAATTTAAACTTTAAATCTGCCATGTGTAAAGGTTTGGGCGTCTTTCAAGACAATCCAGAGCGTATTTAAGATCTCAGAAACTAATTTAAGGTACGCAGAGAAAATCTAATTCATCTATCATTAGAGCAGAGGTGCCAAAACTGTGCCAAAAGCACTAGGGTAAGGTTAAAAAGGGATTCATGCAAAAAACCCGAGGGCTGAACGTGTACGAAGTTCAGTAAAGTAACTCACAGTCAGGGAGCAGCGACACCTCCTGGTTCTGATCCGGCGCCATCTGGGCCTGCTTGCCAAACACCTGAGCGTCAAAACTGGCGTAGTCGAAATGGCCTTTGGTGTACTTGTCCATGTCTTTGGCCATGCCAGCCTGCAGAGCGGCTACAGGATGAGTGAATCGATACGCCAGCTGCCCGAAATCAAACTTCTTCATCTGAACCAAAGGCCTGGAGAGGAGAGATAGAAGAAATCATAAAGTACAAGATCTGCCTAATTTACTCTAAACATCTTTGAAAAACTGTAACATTTAAATAACTATCAATATATAAAAAAGGAACATATGCACATATATAATTAGCTGTGAGAACCAGAAGGCAAAAATAATAAAATAAACAATGGAAATGCCACGA
>JAJAGP010000197.1:333494-493494 GCA_025084515.1 Ancistrus triradiatus | reverse complement strand
AAAACAGACACTGGGAAAATGAAAACAAGCAAACAGGTAACTTCTTTAGAAAGCTAAAGTCGTTTCTCTGGACCTCAGTAAAGCCAACGGACATGACTTCATATCACCAAAGAAGCTGTAAAAAAAATATGACACCAAAACCCACTTCTTGTAAAATCCCTCAGACTTAATCAACAATAAACATCAGATAAATAAATCTGATTTAAAAAAGAACAAGTCCAGTGTTGTTTCTGTCTTCCTGCAGATTATGGACAAGACATGAAAAGATTCATCATGTTTTATTAGTGACTTGGTCAGAGGAGAAAAAAAAAGTCATAAAGAATCCAGGACAGATTGACATGTAAGAGCAAGAAGAGAAGGAGGAGGAGGTACAAACTAAATCCCAAATGATACACATCATGCCTGCTTCATTACAGAGACTCCTAAGGAAACAGAGGACTGAAGCCTGAAGGAATTACAAAGGAAAGTAAAGGAGTCAGAATTGGCAGGAAGTAAAAGAGAAATAGAGAAAGTTAAAAGAAAGAAAGTAGTACAGAAAAATATATATATAGACAAATATAAATGGGATAAAATGAATACATGCAACAAAGGGATGAGTACAGAAGGTCTAAGTAGCTATAGAATAAGTACAGTATATATTCTTAAGCTCTATATATATATAGTATATATTTTATACAGTATATTGTTTGGTCTCAGTATATAGGATGTAATTTAACAGAGTTGTCCCGCTAACGTGTTTCATTTATATGGAAATAATCTGGCCATTGACTTTTTTCTTTTCCTTTTTCTTTTTTTTCGGCTCATTTGAATCCAGACAGAGGTGTTAATAAAACGAGCCGCTCCAACACACATGCAAAGTTAGCCAGTTATGCTAAGTTACAATTAGCAGAGCAGGCAAGCAGGCTTACACTGCCATCCAGATGGAGACAGAGCCCTCACCAAACACACACACACACACACACACACACACACACACACACACACACACACACACACACACACACACACACAGAGTAGAGGGAGATGAAGATGGGGAGGGGTGGGGGTTCGCTGTTGGAACAGGTGAATGGTTTATACTCCAGAATAGCCATTACCGGTGTGTGTGATCTGACGCTTGGCTGAAGTCGCTCACACACAATGCCATCACCAAATGGACGACTCACAAAAACCCCATACACCCCCCCCCCCCCCCCCCCCCCCCCCCCCAAATCATACCCCCTCCATACCACCAACCCCAAATCTGCTTATCTTTATTACTGTTTTTTCTAAGCACAGATTTTTTTCCTGGTGATGTGTATCCTGTCACTATCAAACAGATCTTACAGATGTTACAGTTATTAAGTGTAGAAAGGACAAAAGGAGAGAAATAAAGATAATCTGAAAGCAAGTGGAAGAAATAAAAGAGAGATAGATAAAGAAACTAAAGCCAGAACACAGAGAGTAAAAAAGTAAGACATGGAACAGAGATGCCATAAATTAAAGCAAAGAAGAAAGTAAAATATCAGAAGCTGAAAAGGCAGCTAAAAAGATAAAATAATTCAAGTAAGAAAGGAGTACAGAAAGCAAGAAAATGGAAGGAAATACAGATATGAAGCAAAGGAAAAAGGAAGAAAGAAGAGAGAAAGTAGGAGGGAAAAAGGAGAGACAGGTAAAGGAAATAAATAATAAAATTGTACGAAATAATGCAAAGAAGAAAAAGAGACAGAAAGAAAGTCACGTAAAATGAGACATAAGTTAAAGCAAAGAAAGGAACTAAAAAGGCAGAAAAAAGACGTAAAGAAGTGAGATGGTGAAGAATGAAAAAGAGAGGCAGGGAAAGGAGGGAATAAAGTACAAAAAAGATCGTAAAGAAGAAAGATATATATTTAAGAGAAAAATATATTTAAAAAATTAAGCAGCGACGAAATGAAAGGCAAAAGGAAAGAAAAAATGAAGAAATAAATAAAGTAAAAGAAGCAAGCAAGAAAGAAAAATAACAGGAGTGGAAAAGAGACTTGGGTCAAAAGAAGGAATAAAGAAATTGAACACTATATACAGGAGATAAATAATGAAATAAAAGAATAAAGAAAGAAATAGACGGATGGAAAAAAGTCAAAAGTAAAAAGTTAAACAATGTTATTAAAGTAACAATAAAAATTATTATTATTATTATTATTATTATTATTATTATAAAAAATACTTAGACCAATACCCAAATTAATAAATTAATAATTAAATCGATTCCATTTGCAGTGATGCTGCTCAATTTGTGGCGCTGTTCCGTTGTCCATTTAACGACCCACATGTGCCCAATAATGAGGCGTCGACATTATGCCTAATTATGTATATTTGCACCATGTTTGATGGCCTAACAAAAGCTTTCGAAAGGCACAATTACGTTTGTTGCTTGGTTACATCGTTAAAAATATACCAAATAAGCGCAGATTATAGGGGAGCGCGGACAGGCGCGTAAAAGTACGGCCATTGTTGCCAAAATGTTCATAATTCGTTTCATTAGGAAATGGCAACGTTTTGTTTTGGGGAAAAAGGCCGACGCTCTAAAATGCAATCCCAACTTTTGCTTTTGCTTTCATGTTTTTATGTTTTTGTGACCGGTTGTTTTTTTTTTTTCTTTTCTTTTTTTTTTTTTAGCAACGAGGCACGATATAATTTCGTTGCCTCCTTCTATTCTCAGTTTCTCAATTTGCATAATTATTCATCCCCCCAAAAAAGCTCACTTTCTCGAATGAAAACATTTTTCCGGCTCGCGCCATTGAGCGGCCGAAAGGCGGGTTAGCCGCGGGCAGCGTCTACAGATTCCAAATACAGATATCTGTGTGTGTGTGTGTGTGTGTGTGTGTGTGTGTGTGAGGGGGGGTCCTCGGAGCAGACACCAGTTTGGAGTGGCCATGAAGAAGAAGCTGAGCCAGGAATCTCATGACACATCAGCTGTCCCAAATTACAATCTGCAGACGTGACAGACCAGCGCGGTGCAGCGTTTGAGCACCGCTCTGCTTCTGGAGGACGTTTAAATGGATGGATGGATGGACGGATAGATGGATGGATGGATGGATGGATGGATGGAAGGGTTTACCAGAGCGGGAGGGGTGAGGAGGAGGAGGAGGAGGACGATGGGGAGGCAAAAAATGAATGCAACAGATGGTAGTTTAAAATTCAGCGTCAATTGTTCATCAAAACAGACAAAACAACGGGACATCTGTCTACCTGCTGGAGTGTCAATGTTCCTGGGTGCGTCTTTGTCCTGAGCCGTTGCCAGGTCCTCCTCCTGGTCCTGGTCCTCCTCCTCCTCCTCCTCGTCCTCCTCCTCTTCGCTGGGGCTGTAGTGCCGCGGCTTCATCAGCAGCGATTTCCTCTTGTTAACCGGCATGCCACGGGCACCTTCAGCGGAGCTCCTCTTCCTCGCCGCGGAGACGTGCAGGCTGCCAACGAAAGGATCCGCTCTGGGCTCTGGTAAACTAGTAAAAACTCTCCTCTTAACACTGTTTGAGAGAGTAACGGGATTTGTCGAGACACTGCAACAGACTCGGATCTACAACATTTTCTAACGATCCACGAGCTCAAGGGGAAAACTGGTCAAAGCTGCCGTTGTGTTTGGGAACAAACTTAGGAATTTACAGCAGGATCGAGTAAGCAAGTTCTGTGCAACCTGTAACCCGTTCATAAGATGGGAGGATCCATCTCAGTCACTCAAAAGTATTGGGACGTTAAGGGATTGTGATTCTCTCGTTCTAGTGACCAGCAATGAGAAAATGGAATATGCATGGCACATACCTGTGAGTGTCGGTGATGCAGTTAGACAGAACTGCAGAGAGAGAGAGAGAGAGAGAGAGAGAGAGTAAATACACATGTTTGCATTTCCCCCACGCTCAGCGTCCTGCTAGTATATCACACTCCACCATGAGGCACCTTATTATCAACACTACAATCATCTCCATGCCAATCAGCCACTGCCAGCCTCGACCTCATTTGGACTCGGTCTCGTCTTGGTCTCGGTTTAAGCTGGACTCAGAAATTGTTGTCGAGACCAGCCGAGGCCGAAGCGTCTGTCATTATAAACTGAACCCTTTTTCTGTCATTACTGAATACAAACAATCCCATTCAAACGGAATAAATCAGTTCTTTTTCTACATGCCTCAATAAAATCTGCACTCTGATTGGCTAACAGGGAAAAACAAGTTCCTGCTCTTCTCCTTCAGGATCCAATCAAAGAAGCCGTTTTGTTTTGAATCGACTGATGTTAAGATTTTAAGTGTGCAATTTCACCAAGGAAAGAAGGGAAACAGAATCATCACCATCATTTAGCCCAAAAGTTACATTACCTTTGTTTGGATAAGACTAGAATATAATAAGAATTAATAATAGTTTTAGGCTATATATTACTGAATGATAGATTTTACAAAAATATATGATGGAATATTATATTATTTATGAATATATATCATGTATAACAGATGATAACGAACCTACAGTGAATTACAAACAAATTTATTTTTTTTCCATTTTCTTCTTTTTATTCTTGTATGATCTTAAAATCTTAATCTCTTCTCAGTCTTGACTCGAACTCAGCTCTAGCGGCCTTGACTACTGAACTTCTACCAAGTCATTTCTATTAAATTAAGGTCAGGACTTTGACTTGGCCATTCCAAAACATTAACTTTATACTTCTTTATTCTTCTTTGGTAGAACGGCTTGTCTGTTTTGGGTCATTCTCTTGCTGCGTGTCCAATGTTCTCAGACAGATATCCTGAGTGCTGCTATAATTCAGAATTCATTGGCCCAGACGCACCAAAACAGGCCCTGACCATAATACTACCACCACCAGGTCTCACAGATGGACTGGACTGCAGTGTTTAACACTTATCATTTAAATCCAAAAGCTCTTTGTGCTCATCCATCTACGATATGTTTCTCCAACATCCTTCTGGATGGTCTTTCTTATTTTCAGAGTAATAGTTTCTCCTTGCAATTCTTCCCTCACACTGTTCTCCTGATGGTGGCCTCATGAACATCAACATTAGCCAAATTGAGAGACCTTTAGTTGCTTAGAAGTTGCTCCTGCGATTGAGGAACGTCGGAGTAACAATGGTCAGCCTGACTGTGGATTGGTGGAGTCCAAACTCTTTAGAGAGGGTTTTGTAACCTTTCAGGCTGATGAGCATCAAAAACTGTTTTTCAACACTTCTACAAACACATATTGTGAAGATCAGACTCCGATAGATCCCTGATTGTTTTAATACAACACTGATTGATCATCCCATTGATTGAAACACCTGACTAATTTCACCTTCAAAATTAACTGCATTTTCCTCGATAAATAAATGACTTAGCTACTATTTCCTCTCAATTGTTTAATTTTTATTTACATTAAAAACTCTACAGGAAAGTTATAAGACCCAAAGAAACTTATGCGGACTATTTACCCATTTAATCTATGAGTAAATATTTCTTTATATTTATTCTCTCTCTAAAATGTTGTGTTTCTAATTGACTTGAACTTCCAGATTTCTCCAGCAGTGTCACTTGGTGTTAATAAGGCCGAACGTCCGACTGCATTCACCGCGGAGCCGCTGGCTTGGAAAACCGCACGTGTTGTTGCGTCTCGCCCTCGTCAGACCCTGCAGGCTGCATAAGCATTACACACCATGTGATTCACAAAAGCCAGCTTGATCGCGGTCCCTCTGGAGGAGGAGCGCCAGAGCGTGAGAATGAGCCGTAGCATTTCATTCAGAGCTCCGTGTGCGTCCCGCACTGCTCGGGGGAACAACAGGAGCCAATTCTCGATTCGCTCGCCCGAGTCAGGGTACGAGCCAGGAATAATCCTCATAGACGCCTCCCCAGACCGATCAGATTCATCTTAAACTCAACACCAAGTGATCTGGATTTCCTAAACGGACTCTTCTGACACACTGTCAGTCTAGGGGGCGCTAAGGAGTTTTCATATTTACGCAGACGTGCGTTGCTTACTTGTATTGCCGTTGCATTGTTCAGCGTCTCCTTCAGAATCCATCTGGAACGGAAAAGAGGTCACAAAATAATCCTAAAACATCCGACTCAAGTCATTAAAACTGTAACAGCGTTTGAGTTTCTGACTTAAATAAAGTGTACAAAAAAGTATTGAGGCACATGGTGTTTCAAATAAAGAGCTAAAAGTACTTGTCAAGTCAAGTCAAGTCAGATTTATTTATATAGCGCTTTTTACAATGGAGCATTGTCTCAAAGCAGCTTTACAAGTTTAGATTATCTCCTAATAACTACGTCCAATCCCAAATTGAGCAAGCCTAGGGCGACAGTGAGCGTTATGAGGAAGAAACCTTAGGAGGACCAAGACTCAAAAAGGGACCCAACCTCCTTGGGCGGCTTCAGTTGTATGTGTACTTTAGAACAAATGAGTTAAAAAGCTTAAAGTTGAAAAGTATTTTTTAAGAACAAGACTTTAAAATATACTGAGTTTAAGAGCTAAACCTTGAAAGATACTGAGTATGAGCAAGACTATTATAATCTATTCAATTTAAGAGCTAGGCTTTAAAATATATTGAGTGCAAGCACTAGAAGTTAAAGAGTTTAAGAGCTGGAAGGTCTAAGTGTAAGAATTTAAGAGGTTTTTAGCTAGAACTGAAAAGGTTAAGAACAAGAAAGTATTTGAGTTCAATCAAAGTGGAGGTGAATTAATACTGGTTTGAGGTTTCTTTGCCAAAGAGTTCAAACTCATTTGTGTTTCGAAGATAGACGCTAATAGTATTTTATGTTTAAGTGCTAGAGGTTACAAGCTATTTGTGTTTAGGAAAAAGAAGTTAAAGGTATTTAAGAGCTAGAAGCTAAATTGTATTTGTGTTTAAGGGCCACAAGTTAAAAGTTATTTGTGTTTGGGCGATAGGAGCTAAAGGTATTTAAATTTAAGATCTAGAGTAAGGAGATAACTGCTAAATAGCAATAGTGCTTAAGAGCTAAAAGTTCAAAAGTATTTATTTTTAAGAGACAAAGCTACAGGTTACAAAGTGTGTTTAGGCGTCTTGAGTCCAGTAGTTAAAGATCTTCATATTTGAGTTAAAAACCCAGAAATGAACGGACATTTTATTTCGATTTTTAAAATGAGATCTATCCATTTTATGAGCTAAAAGTCTTTAAGTTTAGAAGTAATTCTGTGTAATGAGTTTAAACGTATCAGTTAAAACCTGAACTGTAAGGAGTTAAAGAGAATTTGTTTAGGACCTAGAATGTATTTAACAGTGACTTTAGGTAATTAAAGAATGTATGTGATTCAAATAAAAGGGCGATGATGTGTGATAGGGTTTGGCTTTGGTGTTAGGGTCAGTAAGTTCTGCTTAGAGAAAGAGGGGAAGGTTTGTGTCCTAAATGTCGCTGATAATCTCGAGATATGTTAACATAAAGCCTGAATGCGTCCGTGTGTGTGTGTGTGTGTGTGTGTGTGTGTGTGTGTGAGAGAGAGAGAGAGAGAGAGAGAGAGAGAGAGAGAGCATGACAGCAGTGGCCGAAAAATAATGATGTAAAATCGAGCCGGGGGAAAAAAGTGTGGAGTGTTTTTAGACAAAAAGAGTTGTTAATGCCACTCACTCACTCACTCACTCTCTCACACACACACACACACACACACACACACACACACACACATCCTCTCTCTTTTCTCTCGCTCTCTCTCTGCCGTAGCGTCGCCTAGCCGATCCCAAATAAAACCTATTAAATGTAATTATTCCGGGCTGATGGCGGTGTATGGTGGTCAGAGGGGCTGCAGTGAGTCACAGGCTGTGTTGTTACTCCAGTCGTAATGGGAAACATGACTCCTCTCTCTCCCTCTCTCCCTCACCCTCTCTCTCTCTCACTCTCTCTCGCTCACTCTCTCGGCTTGGCTGTTGTGATTGAAGGCACTGACCTGTCATACATTTATAATAGGGGGAGCAGGTGTGGCAGTGATGGGCCTTAATTTCCTTTAATAAACCTTTTATGTGGTCCACTCTTAATGCCACGCTGGTCCCCTCACGGCTCCCCGGGCGTAATAGCTTCATTACTTTTGATTACTGCACTCCCTATCGAGACAAACAACTCCCAAACACTATAGATTACATTCTGTAATAACTAATGTACCTGATTAGTTCATTACACTCTTCTCTCCGGTTTGCACACATACACACCGCGCAGAAAACACTCCCTGAACCAGGTGGCCGGCCGGTTCGTCCGCCGCATTTTGATGTAAAACAGAAATGCCAATGGGTGTATTTTTACCCGGAGTTACACAATCGGATTTTCCTCGCTCTCTCTGAATGGCCTCCAAGAGCCTCCTGAAGATGAATTACCTAGCAGTAGGAGGTGAACATCACGTCCTCCAGTGATATCAGTTACTGCCTTATGCAACGCTCACAGTCATGTTACCTAACCAAAGCAATGCTGAAGAACTGGGTATGACATGGAGTAATTCCTCTAGAACATTCTGAGTCATCATGCCAAGTCTTAGGTGGACAACCAGCAAGAACCTTTGGACGTACCGCACCAACACTAACCAATGTAAAGCAGTTGGTCACAGTATGAGTGCTAGTCTCTTCAGGATGGTGCTGAATCCATACTGGTATGGTGGGTTTGAGGGCACCAGGATGGGGCGATGTGTCATTAGGAGGGGATGGTCACTGCATGAGATGTTGGCCACAGTATGGCCATAGGCACCTACTAGTATGGAGGGTGTGCATATCACCAAGATGGTCCTGGTGGTAGAAGGTCATGGTGGTAGGGCGGGTGTGATGGTCACCTACACCAGACACTGGTGTGATGATATGAGGTCTCTGGTATGAGATGGTGATATTGTGAGTATGGCATCACCAGTATGGCATGGTGTGTATGTTACCAGTATGGGTGGGTAGGAGGTTACCAAGAAGGCATTCTGGTAAGCTAGATCTGATGATCACCAGGATGAGATGCTTTTTTTGGTTGGTGTGGGCATCACCAACATGAGATGATGGTACGGAGGGTATATATAGAGAGTCACCAAGATGGGATACTGGTGATTGTGACTAGCACTGGATGGTTGTATGGTGGGCATGATGATCAGTGTATCTCATGGTAGTACACTGGGTATGATGGTCACCTACATCAGATACTGGTATGGTGGTTAGAGGTCTCCAGGTTGATATTGTGGATATGGCATCATCAGAATAGAATGTTCATATGGCAAAGGTAATGGTCTCCAGCATGGGATGCTGGCAAGGTGGGTATCACGATCACCAATATGACTTGCTGGTATGGAGGGTATATATAGAGAGAGCCACCAAGATGAGATACTGGTGATGGAGACCAGCACTAGATGGTTGTATGATGATCAGAGAATGTTAGGGTGGGTACGATGGTCACCTACATGAGCTACTGGTATGGTGGTAAGATGGAACCAGTGTGGGATGCTAATATGGAGAGGATAATGGTCACCAGTATGGGATACTGGTAAGGAGGACATGAGGTTACCAAAGTGGTGATGATCACCAGGATGGGAAACTGGTATAGTGGGCATGATTGGTCTCCAGTAGAAGGAGTATGCTGCCCATTTGGTCCACCAGTTAAACCTGCACTGGCTGTTTATACCAGTTTAAAGGACATGTACAGGAGTAAATGGGTTGTGTGAAACATCTGATCGCTAGAGTGCAACCACTTATCATCCCCGCCTCGAGGATAAAGCTCTACCTTCGTTTCTTCACGAGGCGATGAAGGGTTTGAGTCGCGCTGCCCTCGGCGTCTCCTCCGGTCTCGGCTCGGTCTGATCTCTCCGGTCTTCAGGGCGTCAGGATGAATGGCATCGTCTGCAGACAGAGGAGAAGCTCAGTTAAGGAAATGAGCTGAGCTGCTCGGGCTAACGACTTTACAGGTGCTATCACTTAAAAAGAACAGGCTGAGTAAATTAGTCTTCCTAATAAGTATCAGAGTAAGAACGAGAGCGTATCTAATAAAAGTACTGGAGGGCAGGGATATTCATTACAGAAGATCTGGGTTAGGGTTAGGCACTGTGTATGCTGACTGGGTAGCACTTAGCATTAGTGCGGGGTCAGAGTGCCCGGTTCTGTTTTTAAATCACTATTTTCATTGGCTAGTATTTCAGCGTTAGCTAGTCTGTCACTTTATTTCGCCACAGACAGGACTGTGCTGTGCAGCTTGTATTCGCCAGTCTCCTGCTTCTTATTAGGATCATTTCTGATCACTTTCTGACCTGAGGACTGTCTTGGCTGGATAATATCGGAAAGGTCGTTGGACTTTTCTCAGCACGGTGACATTTACAGGTGTTTAAAAATCAATAGCTGGCGCAAAAAAGTGCTTGTAGGAAACCTGTGGTCACATATCACCATGTGTTCTCGCGTTGTAGAGTTGTAACTTGCTATTTTATGCGTATAAATGATTACTAGTTTGTCCAGAAAGTTCATTTTCTACCAAAGTCTGTTTCTAGCCACCTCTTCGTGTAAAGAAACCCCAAAACCCAAAAAAGTTCAAATATAAATATCTTTAACTACCGGACTCAAGATGCCTAAGCAGACTCTGTAACTTTTAGCTCTTAAACACAAATACTTTGTAACGTTTAGTTCTTAAACATTAATACCTCCTAACTTCTAGCTCTTAAACTTAAATACTTTTGTCTTCCATCTCTTAAAAATAAATGTGTTGTAACTTTTTAAGCCTTCCAGAAATTCAACCCGCTAATAATAAAACTACTACAACAAATAACTGATAATAAGCAAAGAAAAGCATTCTGTTGTAGGTTCTGGACCTTAATGCATTGTATGTTTCCATAGGAAAAGCATCTGACCTTGATGTTGCAAGGGTTCGAACCCAGGCCCTTAGAAACTGCTGTTTGCTTCAGCTGGCTCTAACCACTGAGCCACCGGAGCTGCTATAACTTGTAATAATAATCATAATAATAATAATAATTCATTCATTTTCTTAACCCCTTAATCCTGATCAGGGTTGCAGGAAAGCCGGTGCCTAGCCGGCAGCACAGGGCACAAGACGCAAACAACCATAGAGAGGGCACCAATCGTAGGACACACGTCTTTGGAGGACTGTGGGAGGAAACCGGAGCACCCGAAGTAAACCCACGCAAACTCCACACAGAAAGGACCCAGACTGCTCTGGGATTGAACCCAGGACCTTCTCGCTGTGAGGCAACAGTGCTATCCACCGAGCCACCGTGCCATCCTTTAATAATAATAATAATCATCATCATCATAATAATAACAATAATAATAATAATAAATAGCAGGCACCAACTTCTACCGGCATAACTGAATGTTTCTGAGGGAGACCTGGTCGGTCAAGGGATCATCCCCTGGAAAAAGCACCCTGCTATGCTCTGGATCCTTCAAGGCATACGGTGTTGGACCCTCCCTGCAAAAGCTTTCCATGCCATGAAAGCTGCCCACCTGGCAATGCACCCTTCACCTTGCCCAAAGTTGGCTCCATGTCACATTTTGGGTTATGTGAGTGGACTCTGGGCAGGGGTGCACCATTGTACCTCACATGGGAGTACAACCGTACAGAAAGCATCGCTCTTCCCCTAACTGTTACAAGTTCTGACCAATTACACATCAGATCTAAATTCGGGAGAGGAAATGGCGGGTGTGCATCGCGGTGAGGAATAACCATCAAACACCCAAGCACTTCACATCAAAACAGCCCAGATCTGCGAGAGGTGTTTGTTTTACCCCGACAGAGATCCTCCCCAATTTTACTGTTTTGGGGAGGATCTTGATCTCATTAACATAATAAAGACAGCCCACGTTCTCATCATCTGCTGAATCAGAACTTCACGTTACAGGTCAAGGAAACTAACGGGGGGCGACCCCAGAGCCTCCGGGGACCAGGGTGTCCTCTTGTGTGTGTGTGTGTGTGTGTGTGTGTGTGTGTGTGTGTGAGTGTGTGGCCGATGCTCTCTGGCCCGGCCCATCTGCCACTTTTCCCACACCCTTATCTGAGCAGCAAAATCAGAGGACGAATTAAATCATCGTCAGTCCTGAGTTATAAACGACGCTCGGATAAAAGGTCGGCAAAAATTATTATGGACGATTTACTAGAGTTCTTGGACTGGATTAAATAAATCTGAAAATGTATTGATTGTATTAAAATAGACTATTTTAAATATTTGAAGGCTTAAATACCTCAGACTTTTACCTAAGACGTCGTCTTTCGAATTATTCAGCCTTGTTAAAGCTTGGTCCAGTCAGTGGTGCACCCGTCCCTCTACGTTACCCGGCTGTACATCTCAGTACAAGTGCTTTATTATGTCATATGAATGCATCAAATGTAAATTTATTTTTACATTCCGCTTTTCTACTAATTATTTAGGAGAATTAGAGCAGGTAGGAGTGTGCTTAAGGAAAAGAAAGTGATTTTTAAGGTTAAAATGGCTCGCCTGGGCTGCTGTGATTAGATTGCTGAGTGTAATTATGGAATAAAACTGCATTCACGAGCAGACAATGAATAAATAAAGACCTTGAACGCTATCGCACTAATACTACTCTCTCTCTCTCTCTCTCTCTCTCTCTCTCTCTCTCTCTCTCTCTCTCGCTTTCTCTCTTGCTGTATCATTCTCTGAATTATGGCGCCACAAGGTCATCCCTTTCTTTAGCCCTCTCTTTCCTCTGGGCCTGTCTTTGTGGCCTCTGTGTGGCAGAAGGAAAGGGTTAACCCAGGGCTGAATTTAATTACGGAATGAATGGAATTACAATGTGCCTGCAGCAACTTTGCGTCTTCCTTATTTATTAAGGCAGCTGATGGGCCAGGTTTGATGAGGCACTCTTCGGGCATAATTGAGTCATCACACAAAGAGGGGGCTTCGGCGCATTCGCCGAGGTTTTATCAGCCGCAAACAGACCTGATTACTGGCAATTACACTCTGATCTGCCAGGAGAAAGGAGGGAGGTGGGGGGACAGGCTGGAGAAAAAAAAATAAAAAAAAACTTTGCTGTTTGTAGTTTAACCCAGGAATAATTTGCACACGCAAAGTGTTTTCTATTTTGGCCTAAATAAAGCAGAGATACAGCACCTTAGTTACACGTTCAGCCCCGAAAAAAAGGCTGCGCGGTTAAAAAACGCAGGCGAGCGTAAAGCAAACACACACACACACACACACACACACACACACACACACACACACACACACACACACACACACACACACACACAAAAAGAGAAAAGTCCCCGGTTGTAATATCAGCCTCGGCTCTCGGGTGGGGTTCAGTCTGAATGGATTTGAATGTTTGGATATGGTATGAATGCGGGGGTTAAAAGAATACACCCGTGCGCTTATTGAAATGCAAATCTTCCTGTGTAAAACAAAACCCCGCGGTCATGGCATCCGGGGGGAAACAGTTCACATCAGAGCTCCTGTAAGAGGAAGATGTCATTCAATTTTTCGTGTGAGGAATTTTAGGAATAAGAATGCATCACGTTCCCATTAACTGTGGTCCGTTTGACCAGTATCATATCCATATATTATTATTACAGCCTTGCCATCAAAAGTCATAGGGAAGTGCTATCCAGTGGCCTCTTAAAAAGACTTTTAATCCTTTGTGGATCTTCTGACATTGATTCATTTTAATATTTTAGTAATAATCTGGGGACACCCCTGGTCTGGTCACTTGTCAACAACATGTCCAGACCCAACCCCGAGGGGCACAGACACTCAGGAACCCACCCCTGGCAAAACTGGAGGTAATCCAATGGAACACACACCTAACGTGGACTGGAGACATGTCCGGACTTTACACAGGTGCCAGGAAAACCATACATGGTGCTCGGCAACAAAGTTCAACTCTGTATCAGACAGACCTCACCTCACCAGAGGCGGAATATAAACCAGAGAGGCTCAGCCCTTGGAACCAGAGCTCCATCCTGTGAGCTGCTCTAGTTCGTACCTCGCCTCTGGTGAGGTAAAGTGAGGTCCGTTAGTTATGGAGGCATAAAGGATGAGGGAGTACTGCACCAGACATTGTCATGCAACGAATGGCAGGACACGCCAGCTTAAGTGCCAATTACTAAGCAGGTGTTCTAATACTGAGGTCACGCTCTTTGTTTCTCATGCTCCACAGCGCCCTCTGTAATGGCTGTGGGATTACAAATGTGACACCGATATAGAAAAAGGATTACAGGACCCAAAGTGTTTGGCCATTTATATAAAGATAAATTATACATGCATATACAGTAATTAATAGACATGCCATTGACTTTTAAACAGGCACAGATGTAACAGATGTTACTCTAGTAAACAGAAAATTCATTTCGAACTTTGTTCTCCAAACAGAAGATGGGAAAGTCTTCTCTGATTTCTGCCCACATTCCAAACACAGTGCCCCAGTTTGACGGATTGAATCCCTGCCTGGCATCTCGCTAAACTTTGACTTACTGAAAATATTTTAATGTTTATACTAATAAACAAATATCCAAAGAAAGTTTGGTCCCTTTTTGAGTCCTGGTCCTCCCAAGGTTTCATACTAATAATGTTTTTCCTTGCCACTGTCGCCCTAGTCTTGCTCAGTTTTAGATTGGATTAGAAGATAAGCTAAAGAGCTACTGAGATAACTCTGACTTTGACTTTGACTTAAATGCAGCTGCAGCAGGCACTGGGAGAACAAAATAAAACTTTGATTTCATTGAATTATTATTAAATAACCTCCTATAGAATGAAGAGTCGTTCGGGATTCGATGGCTTGTCGAAGATGGTACCTGTGTAAACAAATCTTTTCATAAGGCAGCACACACTCATCACTTTATTCTGCTGCCCGAGACCTTAATCCTCTTCGAAACTCCACTCAGTTCAGTGACCTTTACACACAGCCTTTACACAGGCTTCACGGTGTGTGTGGTTAAACAATGAGACTTCGACACCAGGTGTTAGTGGGAAAACTTCCACGCCTCCTCTCATTGTCTGCGCCCGAGCAAAGTCTCCATTAAAGAACACGAGGACCACCAGGTGCTCTGCGCCCGCGGAGTCCGGAAACCCATTCGAGCTCAAAATCCTGCGTTACAAAAGGCAGGTCTGCGCCGAGATGCGAATGGGCACGGAGAGGGGAAAGTGTCAGGGGCAGGAGTTCTTTTTTGCGAGGAGCGCACCCTTTAAAGGCCTGATTCCTAATCAGATTGCGCTGAAATGAACAGCTCGTATGGCAGCTGTACTTTTCCCAGGGTTAATTACCTTTCGCCGCGCTCGCCTAATGAGTCAGCTGCCGCTGTCATTAAACAAGGCCACTTCAAGCGCCGCTGCTCCGAGCCTGCGCAAACACCGTCCCCCTCCTGCTCGCCCCTCGGCCGCTCCGGCCCCGAGTGCAGGAAGCAACCCGGAGCAAGGAGGAAAGGTCGCCCTTTGAGGCATATGTTCGGAAAGCGGATCCCTGCGACGTCTAACCCTAACCAGCACGAGCTTCCACCCTAGGGTTAATTAGACGCCTGTCTGCCATGATTGCTCTCCAGTTTGTCTGCAGTGTGTGTGTCCTGTTGCAGCCGTACCTGCGCAGAAATCCTTTTGCTTAATGACGCGCCAAAAACTGTTGCATATGGTGAAGTATCTTACACATTACACACCTTACGCATCCAGCTCCTGTGGCTCAGAGGTAAGGGTTAGCCCCCGGAATAAGCAGTCGCTGAGACCCAGGGTTCGAAGGAGCCCTGAAGGGCGGGTGGGGTGCTTACGAGGCCCTACTAACATGTACCCAACACACGGCACCACTTTGTGCTTGGTAGGCTCCACGATAATGATGATGCACTGTTTAAGAACTCCAGCAGCACTGCTGCACTCGTACCAGAGCAACACACCACCATGTCAGTCCCACTGCAGTGCTGAGAATGATCTGGGCTGGCCCTGCGTGGGTTCTGACCATTAGAGAGGGGGCTACAGTGCACTACTGTACATTTGTAACCCCCAGACAAAACATGTGCAAAAGTCTTAGGTCACCATTAGATTAGATATACCATTATTATATCATGTATAACCATGGGCATGTATAATTATTTCTCTTTATTAGAATGCAACCGGGAAATACAGGACGTGTGCATGCAGTATTAAACACTGAAAAAAACAGCGTCCATAGGCTGCAGTGGTAAGCATTTATCCGTCAGGAAAGGTCTGTTTGGAAGGCTAGGGAACGGGGGGAAAGGGCTAAAGCTCACAAATATTAGCAGGAAGATCAGTGGAAAACTTGTTAGGTCCAGTCGCTGACAATGTGTTATATTTGTTCATTATAGCGTTATCCCAACAACTAATCTAATCTAATGGTGGCCTAAGACTTTTGCACATCCAATCACTGTTTGCTCGCTTTAACATCTTAGCGCAAGACTTGCAATAGTAAATAAAAATCGGTCTTATATGCATCCAGTTCACGTCTGAGGGACAGAAAAGTAGTACGAGCGAACCCTTGCGACACCTGCTGACAGAAAAGAGAATCGCGGTCTTGAAAGGCGGAAAACAACACGGCAAAGTGTTTCAAGTTGTAGAAAGGATACAAAGATAAGAATTAGCATACTGTATGGGTACAGTGCGGAGAAAAGAGAACGATTTTCAGCGTGACCCGCCATTAAAGTGTGTGTAGCGTGTGTGTGCCGGTTCCTTTAAGAGTACATCTGGTACCTCCGTCTCTGAGAGTGTAGCAACAATAGAACGAGGACTACATGCCCACTCTTGGTCGCACAATGGTTTCTAACACGGTGCCAACTGCTGGGAGTTTGGAAGTGCTGATTTTCTGGTGCCAGTGTGTGGCGAAATCCCCCGGCCACCTCGGATTACAAACTCGAGGCCTTTAACTTGTGCCAGTCTAAATCCGTGTTAGCTCGGATTTAGCGCCGCCATATGAAGTCCCAGTCCGGGTAAAGCTTTGTTTGGAACGGTTTGTGTCTGAGCGTCTGAGAGAGGAGGCCTGACGGTGAATTGTGCTGATTTTTCTACTGCTCATATAAGAAGCGAGCCGTTCATCTCGTGCATCGCTTGTGCGTAGACGTGCTTGTTTATTAAAGAGAAATCTGATCTCCGGGTGCACACACACACACACACTTGCATGACACACACTACTTTGTACCTTCCAGAGCCGTTGAATGAAGTTGGAGCAGAGCGTGCCAGTTCAGCAGATGGGCCGTGATTATGATGATGCACATCAATGAAATGAATAATCTCTAACAAAATGTAAATTTAACTTCGCTCCGGGGTTTCATTTTTAAAAAGCTGGACGGTCCGCGCTCGTTTAACCCCTACGACGTCACCGAGCTTCACACAGACGCCATCAAATAGTCATGAAACATCTCAGCCTGCTCCATCTAAGACGGGCACGACATGGCAGGCCACCGTCAGGGCCCTGACCGTGCCCCTTTCTGCTCCTGCTGCTTTTCAAGCCTGGCAAACCCAAGCCAAGCTGGGATATATAATGCTTTGAGTAGGGGAGCCAAAACTTTTACACCAGACTCCGCATTAAAGGCGTACTCTCAAAAAAACAAGCCGCTCCTGTGAAGAACGTCTCAAAGCCGAGAACAGGTAGAACCACTCCAGAGCTTCCTAATCCTTCACCTTCACGTTGAACCTCTTCCCAAAATCACCCACCACCTCCCGGTCGGGCCACAGGGGCAGAGCAGGGGGACAGAGGGCCAGGCTTTGCACTTGGGCACTCAGAGGGTCCAAAAAGCCAGGTCTCCAAAAGTCATGATGCTCCGAATGTGTTTCCTGTACATCTATCACACAGTGACCAAAAAAATTGAGACACCACCAGGATTTAAATCAAAAAGACTCTCGGCTTAACGCGATTAAATCAGACTGATGATAAGCTGCTAAAATCAAAAGCAAAAATCTGACAGCTAGAACTTCTCTTTGAAAGAAAATAATACTTTAAAAAATCCTTTCAGCAAGCCCTTATGAAGAGTTATTCTTTATTTTTTAACAAGAGAAAAGAGTTTTTAAAAGTACTTCAGAAGATTAGTGGATCCAAAGGACGGCAACGTGGCAGCTGGAGTGTGTCATGTATTTCATTTGAACTCTTAATATGAACATGATTTTACATTTATAGATTAAAAAAGACTTAAAATGCACTTTGAACACAAAAACAGATTTTTTTCCAGTGCTTAAGTTTATTCAGCTTTTATAAAGACTTCCAAATCTACAGCGTTACAGTCAGCAGCGCTCTCGTTTGTAATTCCTCTCTTTTACAGACAAAAACAAGCATGACCTGTTTTAAATTCTACATTTCATCAAGACTTAAAAACATCGTTTTAAAACAGAAACGTTTGTTAGAAATGTCAGGCAAATTTTGACTTTTATCTTTTAGGTTTCTATTATTTAACTTATTATCGTATTGTATTTTTATTTAAAGACGAACATTAGCGAGCCGACTTTTAATGACATACCTTATCACAACGTCCAGTTTTGAAAGGAGCTGAAACGTTAATAGGAATTTCCTCCCATTATCACCAGTGTGTAAAATAATAAACGGCAGGTCATCCTTAAATTCCAAATTAAAAATCTGAACAGCTGAACAGTTAAAAATGTGACACCTGGTACTTCTTCATTTTTGTTGTTTTCTTTTTTACAGTCCAAGAGAAGAGAACTAAAGAGCTACTTTTATATTACAGACTTTATTAGGACTTCAAAGAAACACTTCCAAAAAAGACTTAAAGATTAACGAACCAAAAATAAGCAAAATGTGTGTGTGGGTCTGTGTGTGCTTTTTTGTCTTTAACTCTAGAATTTAAAAGAAAGCTTAAAATGGTCAAAATGGACCGAAATGTGACAACAAGTACTCTTTGGTCCTTTGTCACTGTTGTACAAAAGAGGAAAATAAAAAAGTACTTTCATATTACAGGCTTTATTACAACCTCACACAACTTATTAGAGATTAAAACTGAAAGATTAAAGGACCAAAAAGAGGCTAAATGTGACGGGTAGCATCTATCTGTATACACAAATATTTTATTATTTAACTCTAGAATTAGAAAAGGAATAAAAAGAGCAAGTTTTGACATCTAATAAAGTAAAGCATGAAAGTAGAACATAAGAGAGTTACCTTTCAATTACAGACCTAACCCTGACTTCCAAAAAAAGGGTCATGTAAAAATATTTTTTAAAGCACTTTTATTTATTAGAATAAAATCTTACGTCTCATCTTTTTTTTTTAAATATGAAAAAAATATTTTTGGTGAGATCTAGGTCAGACAAAAGGAGCAAAACTGATGTGATATCTACGATTTTTCTCTCTTTATTTTATTTATTATTTTAAAATATATATATATGTTTAAATTCAACATTTTCTCCAGATGTCTCTTTTGGAAAGATCATAAAAAAATCACAAATAATTCAGAAAGTCCAACATGGATCAAAATGTCACTTTAGAACTTTTTTGTTGCTTTGTCTCTGTTTTTTTTTTTTTTTTTTTTAGCTTTTGTAGTTTGGAAGATGTAAATAGAGAGCTACCTTTTAAAAAATATATAATATCAAAATATATTTTCAAAAGAATGGCGAGAACACAAACAACATTATTAGGTTAGATTACATGATGATTATTATTATTATTATTATTATTATTATTATTAAACCAAAAATGATTGTTGCCTTTTTTCACTACCGGATAAAAGAATCAGATAAAAATCTGCACGTGACGAGGTGATACAAGATACACAATCCAACATGATGACAACGTTCTGAGTGTTTGATGATCACACACACACACACACACACACACACACACACACACACACACACAGTGAGTTTCTGTCTGTCCTCCATAATCTTTGCTTTCTGGTTTTGTAGCTTGACGCTAAACGAATTAGTGTGACAGCTGTCCGAAAGCGTGGGGGACACGTGCACTGGCCAACTTGACCCTTGTTAGGAAAAACAAAACACACACACACACGCACACGCACACGCACACACACACACACACACACACACACACACACAAAAGGTTGGAGCCTGGGACTTGCCTAGTGAGGTCACTGGAGATTTTCCAGACAAGTACAATCCGGAGGAGGGGGAGGATGAGCAGAGAGGGGGGCAGAAGAATAAAAAGGACAGGCTCCCGAATCTCATTTTACCAGACCGCACACAATCTGGGCTCCCACAGAACTATCTCTGCCTGACCGCTTTCTATTTATCCCTTATCAGTGTTTACCAAGCGCTACTTCTCTTTCATTCCCCGACGCGAGTCCGTCCTCGTACTATCAGTCAACAGCTGACACCATGGAACGGCCTCAAAGGCGAGAGGATGGGATCAAACCCCGGCCCGAAAGCTGTTCAAACAATGCAGACAGAGGAAATCAATTCATAAATCCTAATTCTTCCCAACCCACCAGGCTACGGCCAGATCCTTTCTAGTTAGGCCAACAAACAAAGCTGCGGCCAAACAAGGTAACAGTTACAACCCAGGTAAAGGCTGGAAAGGGATAAATACGCCGGGTGGTTCGTGCTTTGAATTCTAACAAAAAGTCCACGTGAAGATAGCCTCCGTCTATTTTTGGAGATGATCTCCAATAGAATCTGGCGAACGCTTAGCGATGTCCTGCATTTGCCATACGTACTGCAGATGTTTTATTTTTGCAGACACGTTGAAGGCCTCGCTCAAGGGACCAAGAGCTTCTGGGGGCAGGATTTGGTCTTACATCCGTCCGGGTTGCCGTTCAGATCAGGGTGTATCTATAACAGACATTTCAGCCTGTGCACGGTTTCAATGACGAACAGAACAAACAGCACAAGTTTGGTTCTTCAAAAACTCAAAACTGTGATGGCAGATCTGCCTCTGCTTTCCTCCGGCGTCGCAGGCGCTGCCCAAACTTTGTCCAACTGCACGGTCCGATCCCTCCATCCTCAGCCATGTTTATTTGGACCGCCGCTCAAAAGTTAAGTAATTAATTACATTTATCCTTTCGCCAGCTGCTCGGTGGCAGATGGAACGTTTTCTGAAACCTTGTCGAATTAAATCCAAATAATTCATTTCCCCGGATTAGCTAAGTGAAGTTGAGGCGAGAGGGGGAGAAATAGGTAACAAGATACAAGGCCGCGTGATTAGAGAGCAAACGTTTGCACGCCGGCCCCATTTTCTTCGCTCCGTGGCGCCGAACCCGAGTCTTTGGCCACGTAATGTAAGGCACGGGTTCGTTATAGCGGGCTCTGAGATAAGAGGAAGCACAATCTGATGAGCTGTGGGAACCTAACGAGGCAGCACCATGGACAGTTCCTGCAGCTCCTTCAGCTCGAACCAGCCGCTTTAAGTTTGAAGGAATAAAAACTGATATGGAATCAAATCACAGCTCAACTCAGCCTGTCTAACAGAAGCTCCTGCTCGTATTATCTGTAAACACGTCTGGATTGGCACTCGGTTCCATACTAACAACTCATAACGGCGTTTACGCAGCGGCAGAACAGGTCACAGAAAGTCTTACGCAAGCACGGAAAACAATTCAACATTTCTGCCAAACAGCTGGCGCTCAGGCTTCTCAGTAAGGTCGTAGGATCTGATCTTAACCTATATCTTCGGATTCTTTTCCTTCAAAAACCCCAAACTTCTTCATTACACCGTGTCCGTATGAACCGCGTTATGGCTTGTGAAGATCACGTCTGAACATGAGCCTCTCTCTCCGAATATCTCGTGATATGGACGCACTTAGCTTCCACCCCGGACACGTCATACGTTGTTTATTTCCAGTGCAAGATCAGGACATGATTTGACTCCTAAAGTGGCAGTCAGAATCGTGATGAATCTCAGAACAGCCGTCGTACAGTAAGTAGATAGATCGACTCTAATAACCGTGTTGTTTCTGGTCACTTAGAGAGAGGCAGGACCAGAAAACTGTGGCTTTAATAAACCAAAACAAATCCGCAAACACAATTTGTACTTGCTAGACGACACGGAGGGAACACAGAGCGAAAACCTGGATGTAAAACTG
The DNA here is from genome assembly GCA_025084515.1 of Ancistrus triradiatus. NCBI lineage: Eukaryota > Metazoa > Chordata > Actinopteri > Siluriformes > Loricariidae > Ancistrus > Ancistrus triradiatus. The sequence goes on along the minus strand of JAJAGP010000197.1, from coordinate 471,606 downwards.
TTATGTGTTTGGTTATTTCTGTATCGGTTTTAGAGAGAAAAACAGCCTTTATTGGTGAGCGCCGGCTTAAGAGGGAAAGAGCCAATATGTGCTCGATAATCTGATAGCAGAACGTACATCAAGGTCCGGACTGGGTTTGCTATTGTCAGATTTATATATATAAAGATTTGAGGTGCTGTTTGTCTTTGGAAATAAATAGCAGGCTCGTGTGTGACTTGTACCGACTTCAGATAGCGATCTGATCCAGCACCTGTTGTTCAGAGTCGAGGTACCACACGTTCTCGACAGTAACCTGTGTTCTGTATTGTTAGGCAAACGCAACAGTTTGTAGTACTAATAACAAAACGTTCTGCGTGGAGAAATGGGCACGGATCGAAGGCCAGGAGTGTGTTACATCTGTGGGAGTAGAAGCACGGTGATCAGGTCCACTATTTCGATATCTCATGTCTGTTATTCGGACACGTCAGAAATGAAAAGACCTGAGATGATTTGTGACCAGATCCAGGGTCAAGGAGAGCAGGAATTAATCTTTCGTACTAGTTTCTGCTGTAAACAGTATAGTCAGGAGGTCCTACAGAAAGCAACGAGAAATATCAATAATGATAAATAAGAGCAACACAGTGAACTCTCTCTCTCTCGCCTTTATCGTTTAAGATCTCAACTTACAACACCTTGGGACTCATTCCTGGTCCATTCAGTCAGACAAACAGCCATAACTGTATACATTTACATATAATACACAGATACACATTTCAAGAAGAACAATATCACGTTAATTAAACTGATAAAGCTTAGTAACGAAGCTCAAGGCTGCACCGGTTTCAGATAACAATCTAAAGCAGCAGCTGTTATTCAGATGAGCTAACTTTTAACAAGGTCAAAAAGCCGACTAATCATCGATTTTTAGCACTATTTCCATTTCTGCTTCTAATAACAAAAGTCAGCTCCATGCAGAATGAACCCAGAATGCCGAATAAATCCCTGATCGAGCATGATGTGAGTTTTTCTTCCTAAACGAGAGCCTCACTACCGATGGAGCCAGAGTGAAAAAAAAACCCGAACGCCAGGACAAATCGCTCGAGCGTCGCCCGCGATTGCGATCTAACCCAGCACCTGGTGCTCGGAGACATTTTAGCAAATGGACCTAAACACACTATTCAAATCAGACACGGCCTGTATTCAAAAGTACGAGACAGAAAGCCGACCACAGGAAAATGCAATCCGGTGCAGAAAGTTTGCATGGAGCGGAGCTGTGCCCGTGAAGCGCCCGTGTGCACAGCTGCCACGCCGAAATGGTCAAACCAGCCTAATCTAACAAACGGGTCAAGCTTGGCAGATAAGCTGCTTAATATGCCCACATCAAGAACGCAGACTAAAACTCGGACGGAAAGTGTTAGCCAAGCCTGACGGTTCGGTCTCACAGTCTGGATCTAAAATAAAGCAGGAGCGAAGCAGACACGGCACGTCTGGAGTACTCGTACAAAAGGAGGACGGCCGGCGTGGACCCTGTGCGAACTATGGAACGGAAAAACTGCGGAAAGAAAGTCACATCACAGCAGAAAGTGAGCCGGACCGGGCGCGACACGCTAATAAGAGCAGTAAGACAGACCTACTTTTCGACGCTGATGCAAGTTGCAGGGCTGTGGCAGTCCCCCGTCTGGCTGGATGCTGCTGGGTATGAAAGGAGGAGGCTGCTGCTTTTTGAAACGTAGTCCCCGCGAATATGACACGAGTGTGTGCGCGTGCGTGCGTGCGCTCTCTGTGTGTGTGTGTGTGTGTGTGTGTGTGTGTGCTGTGTGTGCTGTGTGATAAGCACCTGCGCTCAGCTCCGGGTCCACGTCACACCTCCCTATTCACTAGTCTTCAATATGATGCACATTTGCACATCAACAGCAGCAGCCCTCCACCACAAACACACACACACACACACACACACACACACAGCACGCCTCACACCACTCCCACATCCGCAAAACATACAAACCGGCCCACAGAGGGAGGACCAGAAGCGGTGCGCTCGGTGCCCGTCCACACTGATTTATGGAGCTTCTCCTCCAAGTGTGTGAGTACCAACTTTCTTTTCGGTTGTCACTGCTTTTTGGGCATATGCCCTCGCCCCCCCCCCCCCCCCCCCCCCCCCCCCCCCCCCCCCCCCCCCCCCCTCTCCTCTAATATCCCCCCCACCTCGCCATCGCCGCCATCAGTCACGATGCAAATGAGACGGAATGTCACTCCTCAGCAGCAGATGGCCAGGGACGATAACAATGGCTCAACAGACCAGTTTTCAATGTCTGCCACTTTATTGCTAAGGAAACAAGCCCGAGCGAGCGAGCGCACACTTTGCCGTAGCTAGCTTTCCCCTTCGAAATTTTTGCAACGTCCTTCTTGTTGGGCCCGCGTATTTATTCAGCTTCAAGAATCGATGTTTAGTGACTAAGAGAGCCCAGTAATTGTTGGAGTAATTAGGTGTAATTCCTCCCTGTAGGCCGCTCCACACATCGCCCTGGTCCTTATATGGAAGTGCACGGCGGAGGGCATCACGCTCGCAACGTGTGACAAAGGCCATAATGGTACTGACGTCAAGCGCTACCCTGAAGCTGGTTGACTTTTGTAAACACACACACACACACACACACACACACACAGACGCCGAAAGCCCAGAGCAAACAGACTACGAGCATTTAACAAATACAAGCCAGATTAGAATGACAAAGACCGCCACACTTCTGGGAGGTGTCACCAGTGGGTGGGTGAGCGAGGGAGCGAGGGAGCGACTGAGCGAGTGGGTGGATGGGGGTAAGAGTGGGCAGGGGGCAGGGGGGGCAGGGGGCAGCGATGCGAGCGCCTCTATGTGCGCGCTAGCCGCTGCCGCTGCCACCCCCCTACACACCTCCCTCTGCTCCCATCCAAATGAAAGCTCATATCTGTTTCATGTTTTGTCCTCGTCTCTCCGGAGGATAATATGGAAGCGCAACGCCAAGGAGTTTCTCATCCGCACCGCGTGGCTTTTCAGGAACAGAAGGCCAAGCCGCTGCTTAAGGTTTGGCCGTTGATCTCATCCGAGATTTCATTTGAAAGTCTAATTTCGCCGCGGCTCTCTCACTCATAAACTCTATAGACGAGAGGCGACAGATTTGTTGGCTGACGAGGCTTTTTAAAATCCTACTTACACCAGTAAGGACGTGTCATAACAAGCCGATCGCTTTACCTCGGGTGATGCACGGAGAAACCAATCCAATCTTATCCTAGAAAAAAAGTATGTGTAGAATTATGTGGAAACAATCAATCTGTATAAGCTCAGAAAAAATCGAGTGGACCCCTAAACCATTTTTAATAATCAGCACAAACAAGGGGTCAAAAACGTTCCATAACCAAAAACACCCATTTGTGTTCCTAATCAGAAGAAATCTCACTTGTCTCTGATCAAAAATCACTACACACATTTACTCTTTATATTCAGAGAAACCTTTTTTCACAGCCCCACGTCTATAAATGTAATCAGTCTTTCTCATTTAAAAAATGCATCTTCATAATCAGATCAAAAGCAAACGGAGCCAAATCCTAATAACTAAATTATAAACCCAAAATCAGCCTAAATAATCAGGTTTATTCAGGCTTATTTAATTATAAATCAAATACAATTCTTTTAAATGATAAGAAATGTCCAAATGGCCAAACCCAAAAAACCCCAATAAAATCAGTCTTTATAATAAGAGAAAAATTCAAATCAGGCAGAATTGTAAACGTAAAAGAAAAATCAGCTGTTATAATCAGATAAACCACAGAAAATGTAGCTTCGTTTAAAATCAAGAAAGACAAAGTGACCCCAAATCAGTATCACATTCGCTTGAGGCAAAATTTTGTCTTCATGAAAAAATGAAATGAGCCAAAAACCGTCATAATAATTTTGGAAAACCAGTTTGACTCCCAAACAGAGTCAAACTAAGCCCTTAGAATCAAAAGGTACTTTTAATTATTTGAAGAAAATCCATAGGACTCAAAGTTTTGTTTTTATTTATATCCAAAAAAATCTATTTGGCCCCAAAACCAGTCTTTATAATGAGATAAAAATGAAATGAGTTGAAATAACCAAGAAAGACATTTGATCCCTCAAGAAGACCTACATTTGTTCCCCCCTTTCTGCTGGTCAACCTACCCCAGAAGAGAGAGGGTCCAGGTGGGCATGTGCCTTTAATTGTACCCAGTCCATCAGGGTCAGGTGGGGGTCTCTGTTATATGACAGGCAGATGCTTCCTCACCTGGGCTACAGGTGCAGCACCTGACCTGAACAGCTTATAGAACCAGGATCATCCCAGTGGTGTAACAACCCTGCTTTGGAGTTTGGGATAAGTTCATCAGATTGGACACAAAGGCTAAAAATCTTGATATTTTTTAAAATGCTAACATTCAGTCAGAACTCAGTCCATTACAACTGCTTCTGGATTTTGGGTTTTGGAAAGTAAAAATACCTGACAATAGCGAGAGGCAAAATGAAAGCGAAAGTGGGCGAGATAAAATGACCCGTCAAACAAAGGTCCACATTTTCCAAAGTATACGGCGTGTTTGATTCCATTTAGAAAAGTATCACAGCGGGTCACACGTAATGTCTAAAAGCTTTTTGCATTAGTCTGCCAATTATGTAAGCAAAGTTAAATGCCCCTGCGCCCCTTTGTTTATGTGCCTTTGTTGAACCTACACATATTATTTCTAATGACTCTGTACTTTATATAAAAGTGCTCGTGTGTGTGTGTGTGTGAGCGTGTGAGTGTGTGTGTGGGTTTTTTTCCCAGACTGTTATATATCACAGGTGGATCCGAGGCTCGACTCTGGACCGCTGATCCAAGACAGCGTGCAGACAAAGCCCGGCGTGACGTGGTGATGTCCTGCACTAAAGCAAGCGCCATGGAAGCGCGGAGTCACGCTTAGCTCAGGTGCGGAGAATCGGCCTAGCAGGCCCCGCGTTACAGCCCTGCGCTCTCCATCTGCGTCCACTAATAGTGTTTTGGATGGTTAAGAGACACCTATGACTGCAGATAACACCTGTCTGAGCAAGTCCTTCCATTACAGCGCCAGCAGACTGAGCAGATGATGAAGAAATGAAAATACAGGAGGCTAAATCATACGCTCATTACTCACACATCACAGGGTGCCAATAAATATCTTCCACTTCAGACTTTAGAGACGCAATCCCTACATATCCTACAGAAAGTGCAAAAATATAACATGATACCTTCTGAAACAGTACTCATTCTAACTCCGAATCAGTCCTTAAAACCAGAAATACACAGCAAACTGCATCCAGGTCAGCCTTTCTGTCAGAACATACAGCACTGAGCCTGACATTAGGCTTTCTGTCAGAAATGAAATGTTACTGAGCCATAAAGTGGTATCTACAATCAGGGAAAATCTGATTGAGCCTATGACATTTGTTTAAAATCAGAAATAATAAAATTGATTCAGCAATCAGCAATTCAAATAAGGATAAAATAAAAATTGAACCAGAAATCATTATTATCAGAAGTAAAATGTTATTGAGCCACAAAGCAATATTTATAATCAGGAAAACAAATTGAGCATAAAGTCAGTGATTAAAATCAGAAAAAAAAAATCCTAAAATCAATCTTATTATCAGAAATAAAATGTTATTGAACCACAAAGTGATATTTATAATCAGGAAAAAAAATCTAATTGATCCTAAAAATCTTATTATCCAAAAAAACTTACTGAGCAAACAGTGGTATTCATAATCATAAAAAATAGCATTGAGCCTAAAATCAGTGATTAAAATCAGAAACAAAAATATAATCCTAAACTCTTATTATCAGAAAAAAATCTTATTGAGCCAATAAATATTCTGAGACTGAGTTTAGGATCAATTCTATCTTTTTTAATTATGAATATTGCTTTTTGGGTCAAGGAGATTTTTCTTCTGACAATAAGAAGAAGACAATAGTCTCAATAACATTTTATTTCTGATAATAATACTAACTTTAGACTTTTTCTGATTATAAATACTCTTCTCTGATAATAAAACTGAATTTACAATTTGTTTCAGATTTTAATAATTGATTTTAGGCTTGGAATTGAATCTTATTATCAGAAATAAAATGTTATTGAGCCACAGAACTGTAATTGAGCCCAAAATGAGTTTTTTTTTATCACAAAAATGAACCTAAATCAGTCTTTCTTATCAGAAAACAACTATTTAGGAGCCAAAAACTACATTTGACCAAAATCAATCCCTATAATTAGAGGAAAAGTCAATTTGACTTAAAAACTCATAAAACAAAACTTTTGGCCTAGACATCAGTCTTTAGAATCAGAAAAAAGAGTCAAAATATTTATCATTTTAAAAGTATTTTGAAAAAAAAAAATCATGCAAAAATTACAAAAAGAGAAAAAACAGTTTTTATAATCAGAAAAAATTTATAGTCTTTATAATCGCATAAAAATAAATGTGGTCTCCATTTTTTCTTCCTGATCTGCTGATAAAGAATCTCCTTACACCAGTCTGTAGATGAAACCGATTTTTGTGATTTCCCATCTTATTTTAAGGACACCAGTATATGTGAGGCAGACAGGCTATAAAAGCTGCTCACATTTACAGATGCTGCTTAGACGCAGGTCGATGCCTCGTGCCTGGCTGCATAAAGGCTGTAGAAATGAAGTCTTATGCAAAAGTTTGTGCACCCATTCTTAGAACATGCCGCTGTTTGGTGTTGTGCAGTAGCAGGTTCTATGTAAGCGCTATAACCGGTGCATTGATCTAGTTCATGCTACTGTGTAGAGAATGTATGATCCTAATCCCACACCGACTGAATGCTGGAGACACAGACAGGACGGTTTATTTCCTCGGGCATGGTGACCCGTCTCAGACTGAGAGTGACCTCAAACAAATATGAAACAATAATAAAAGTGCCTCCATTTTCATATGCATTAGCCCTTTGTGGAAAAAGATGCGATGCCCGATGCAAATCCGCATGCAGGTACGTAAATCAGGTATGTGCTTCACATTCAAACGTCAGACCTCAGATATTAAAGATACATGAGCTGCTCTGCACAAGTACTCAGTCTAATGCAAAAGTTTGGGCACTGAAAGAAATCCTGGAGAACAGCTGTAGGTACCAGACAGAAGACAAGTTATTCAGCCTTTAATGTGGACTTAAGCTTGGTTTTCCAGTCAGGAAGGAATGCAATTGCAAATAACAATAATAAAAATAATATTGACTGGTCCTTATTGATTCTTAACAGCCAGCCACTGACCCATCGTGAGGATTCAGACAATACATGAATATTACCTAGTAAACATTACAAGTATCACAGCAGTTTGCCAGCTCAGGACCACAGTGATCCAGGTTCGAAGTCCAAACGGTGCCTTCAGGCCAGGCCGGGACATTCTGGTCCACAGTGCAGTGTCTGAGAACGAGGATCATCCTCCTCACTGCAGTATAGACACATGTTGAACCCTGTGATGGCCCCCAGAATGCTCTGTCATGGACTGGACCCTAACTTGGATACAGAGGATTACTGTCACTTAGGTGGCACAGTGGAAAGATCTCTGGCTTTTATTAGGTGCAGGTGGGCATACACCTTGGGCATGGTGCCAGCGTAATGCAGGGCAGAGCTAGTGAATTCCACTCCGGCCTCTAACAACCCTCACCAGGGTAGGTGTAGTGCGTTTTTGCTCAAGTATCTTTAAAATTCTTTCATCTCCTTCATTTTTGGTGGGTCTTTAGTTGTGGAGAAGGTTGCTGGAGAACCCAACAGCTTGACCTAGGTAGGACCTGAACCCTGGACCTTCTAGATCACAGTTCAGTACCATGTCTGAGAATGAGGATCATCCTCCTCACAGCAAACCCTGCGATGGCCCCTAGAATGCCCTGGACTGGACTGGACTGGACCCTAACTTGGATACACAGGGCTTTTGCTCCTCAGGTGGCACAGTTGGGCATATACCCTGGTGCCAATCCAATGCAGAGCACAGTTAGTGAATGCCATGATACACTCCGGACCCCAGCAACCAATACCGGGGTATGTGTGGTGATTTTTAGCTCAAGGAACTTTACGAACTCTTTGATCTCCTTCATTTTTTGGTTGATCTTTAGTTCTGGAGAGGGTTGTGCTGGATCTGGAGCTTTTCCCAGAAACACTGGACGTTAAGCAGAGGATGAGCCGATATTCATATCCCTCTAAAGCCCTATAAACACGTTCAAGCACAGAGCAAAACTTGCGTCTTCAGAATCTCTCTGAACTCTGAATCTTGGGCTTGGCCTTTAAAAAGCGCGGCTGCGGCGTGCCTCAGATTGTCGGAGCTATTCAGCGGCGCCCTCGAGAGTACAAATAAGCCACTTATTAATGTGGATGACAATGTTTTGATTGCATCCAATGCACCACACTGAATCAGCATGCAAATGCCCTTTCAGCAAAACAAAGACATTGATTATGAGGTAAGTTTCTTTGGCACAAGTAGGCCGCGTGGAGTGATTAATGGTCCTCCGCCATTGATTTCTTTTTGTTTAGATCTTTGCTAACTTTTCAGGAGATACAATTATAATTTGTTCGGCAACAATAACTCCAATCTGGGCCACTCGAACAAGAAATCCTAATAAGGTCGTCCGTGCGATTCGTCCTTCGAGAGAATTCATTGGAGGAAAGAGAGAGAGAACGGCAATGGCAAACAAAAAAGGTCAGACGTGTTGATTTGTTTATTACGGAAAGTTGCTCACAGAGACGGGGGCTCTTCTGAACGCGCAGTCCATCCAGGTCTTCGTGACCAGCATCCCAGTGCAGCATAGACTGGTGCAGATTTACTTTTAGAGGCTGAACTAAACAAACTTGCAGGAATGTTGGAGTGAGAAACGGGATCAGGGAGCCAAATAGGCAGGTACACTTCAGAAACAAGCCCCAAAAACCTGCACCTGCAATTGCAGAGTACTAATAAAAAATAATACAGTATTTTTAAGTGACTTAAGTGACTAAGTGACTAAAGTCGCTTAGACATTTGTCGGAGGATGCCAGGAACAGACAGAAAGAATAACACAGAGAACAAATATTCAAATGTTTTGAGAAACTAGTCAGAAATGCTGAAAATACACTGTCAAGGGCTTCAAATTTCATTTTTCCAAGGGTGCATGGCCATTGTTGATTAGTAGTGCTTTTACTTAGGTACATATCTTGTGTACTTTTGTCACGTCTGGGTATAAACAATGACTGAATGCATATTCGTGATCTGCAAACCCACCCTGGTGGCACAACAGTTTAAGATGGGGACCGTGGTAGCCTATTGGTTGAGGTACTGGACTATGGACCAGATGGTCCAGGGTTCAATCCCACCTCTGCCAAGCTGTTGGGTCTTTGAGCTAGATCCTAACCCAAAATGGATAGATGCGTAACCCAGGGCAACCTAAGGTCTGGTCCCTTCAGAGTCTGTGCCCATTAGATGCATTGAGCTCTGCAGCCTGGCCTGGGGACACCGTGAACTCTGGAGAGTGAGGACGAGAAAAGATTTTAACTGGGGTTGTTTTTTTCCCGATTTCCCTTCTGTACGGCTCCTGCTAGGGACGTCACCCGAGCCGTGAGATGTATCAGAGTCCTGGCACTACAATGTTCTATTAGTATTTGCAAGTCAAATGCCCTTGTTCCATCAAAGTAAACCATCAAAGAGCATTTGCATCATTCCTCAGATTTAACACTTTGAAAAGTCCCCCCCCCTCATACACACACACACACACACACACACACACACACACTACCACATCCAGATCCCGACTCTCTGCGACTTCTTCTCGCATCATCTCTCTCAGATAGTGATAATACGATTTCGGTGCCTCTTTTTTTATGCTGTTGAGAAACAACCTGGATTATGAGCAGATCACTACATAAACAGCTTTCTAAAAGGAGCCAGCTATTTAAAAAAAAGAAGAAGAAGAAGAAAAAAAGAGAGAGGCTGAGGGAATGCAAAGAAGGATTTAAATTTTAATTTGAATTTATTCCAGCAAGTGAAAGGTTCTTTTGAGAGAGGATTCTGGCAAAGATGACGGTATTTAAAAGTGATAAACAAGCATCTAAAACCTCCAGGAAAATGCGGCCCTGTACTCCGGCTGAGAGAGGAGACGGGCGAGAACTTCAATATTTCGCCACGATAAGGTCGGCGGCGCTTATTGAGCAGCGACGGCGGGCCAGATACTTCTGTGTTTAATCAAGAGTAGACTTAAAATCAATTACCGAACAGAAAGATGTGCTTCCCACTCGCTGTAAAGTCATTTCAAACACTGCGTACCGTGTGTGTGTGTGTGTGTGTGTGTGTGCGCTTCTAAATGAGCTTTATCCTGCGGTTCCTCCGCCGTTGGAACTGTTGACAGTGAGTACGTGGGCACAGGCAAGTAACTCTCTGTGACTACTTAGTGTTCCCAAACAAGGCACTAATCCTGCAGCTAGAATAACAAAGAATGGAGTGCAAACACCATCCTGAACTGTCTCTCCCTCACACACACACACACACACACACACACCTGAGCACTCAGCACTGGGCACGAGTTTTAAGGGTTAAGCAGGTAGCACTTGCGCCACTGCAACCGGCACAAAGAGTTACATCATGCCGTCGGGCGGCTAATCCGATCAAGGACAGCCTTTACGCCTTGGCTATCTGCGGTGCCAGGAGAACGATCAGAGAACCGGCGCTCAGTGAAGTCCACGTATGAAATCGGCTCGCGAAGGCGCCAAACCGAGCCGCGAGATCCAAGGCAGAAAGTTCACGCAAACGTGAACAATGGCAGCGTGATATAACAGGATCATCTGAGGACTGGACCTGATCCGACCGAGTGTGGATCAGAACGGGAGGAGGACCGGCTCCTGCATTTACTGCAGATGACAGAAATACAAAACGCATTAAGCAGACGCCCTTATCTAGAGCCACGTACTAGGTACGGCTTAAGTATTAGCCGGTGGTCAACTGGACCAAAAGAGTGTACCTTACCCACTGCGTCACCCCGGTCCCCGTTTGAGCCGGGTTCCTCTTAAAAATCCCTATCAGGAACCCATCTGGTCCATTTCAAGGAGTTACTGTGCTTTGTATTCTCGGGACCAACAGGCATTTGAGCCGCCGAATTGAACTGAACAGCTACACACAGGCAAGTTTCCCCAAAAAGGAAAGGGAAATCACACTGATATGGAGCATTGAGAAGGAAAGAACAAACCTACGGAACTGAAAAACAAAAAGGCGAACGGACCGAGTGTCTTCCCAGATGCTGGATCGTGTTTAATCTGAATAAAGCTCAAAATAATTAGCATCTACTAAATACATTAATAACCCTTAAACAAGAAGATCCAGCCTTCTCTTATCAGTCCAGTAAGGCTGCACTGTATCATAGCATCAATAATAATAATAATAATAATAATAATAATACAGTTTATCTGATGGCATCTTTCATGACACTTATTACTTGATAAATCAGGTAATGAACTCCACATGAGGTTAAAGTAAGCTACTTTAAAAAGGTAAGTTTTAACAGCAGTTTCTAACACGTAACCAAAGGTGTGGAGGAAAAATGTTAAAAAATTGTATCCATGATAATCATAAAAGCAGCGTTTATCACCACTGATTAATATATAAATAAATAAATAAATAAATAAAGAGGCAGTCATAATGTAAAATGCCTTTATATTACCATAGCAAAGCTTTTCCCTAATGGCCCCTGCTACACTGCAATAGTTCACGTTAAGGTGTTGCCCTGGCCTCAAAATTCCCCAGATCTCAGATCTCAGATGGAGGCCCCACCTGGAATTATAAGTTAAAGTTTAAAGTTCAAGGATCTGCTTGTAGGCTCTCATAGTGTTTTATGATATAGTTATAACCATAATATAACTGCATATATCAATTATTATATAGTTACAGGTATTACTTTTATAAAGGCAAAAAACATAGCTATTACACCTGTATATTTATTGTATATAGTGGTAGATGTGTTTCATATAGTTACATATCTATAAATAATGCATATATAAAAACTATATATATAGTATTATATATTCTATTATATAATCAACACAGTTAAAGATATACTGTATTAATGTAGTTATATGGAAACAGTTCAAGTAAGGTTGTTATTATATAAAGTTATGTTTTTGTAGTTATATTTATATATAGCTATAGATTGTATGTATAGGTAATAGCATATAAAAACATGTTTTAGCTATATATATATATAATACACTTATATTGATCTATTTCACGTCTGAGTGACACAGAACAAGTACGAGCGAACCCTTGCGACACCTGCTGACAGAAAGGAGAATCACAGTCTTGAAAGGTACATATATATCATATGTTGTATATCTATACCTGGTTATAACTATATAATAATAACATTATATCAAAATACAACGTTTCTACATGCAGCAAATTTCGTATCTATTCTGGCTTTTAGAGCAGAGCTGGTCGTCCCTGATTGAAACGAGCCGATCAGATCAGGAACTACTTTAGTTCTGCTTCCTTTCTTGCTCTTGTGTCAGTAACAACAGAGGGTGGGGGGTAAACACAGAGCTGGTTATGGCTCACGGCGCACCATTGTCTCCGGGGAAGGACACTTTCAATGGGCGCGGGGAGACAATCCAAAAAGGTGCACATGACAATGGCTTTGATGCTGTGCATGCGGGGCGATAGCCAGGCGTCAAACGAGGCCTCGCCGGAGCTACTGCGCACCTCGGAGGATCTGAGACGAGGCAGGAAAGGGGGCCAACGCAGACACCCCGAGCCTAAGCCAAACGCAGATGTAGCTTAGGCTGGAAGGGAAGGGAAGGGAAGGTCGCAGGGTTTTACAGGTCAAAGAGAAAGTTTGGGCACCAGGGGTGGAAAATGAACTACGTCACATTGTTGTACATTTTCAAACGTCATGAAAAAAACCTCATGAGTGCAGGTCAGCCGGCTCCAGGACTCAGGAACGTGACCTTTTAAATGGACGGAGCACGCGGATCCATTCTTTGTAAGAGCCCCCGAGCTTCGTCGGCGCTCTGCTGCGGCTCCGCGTGAGCGAGGCAGCGGTATTTAACGGCTGTCCGTCTCCACCAGCGCTAAAACATCTGCATTCGCATTATTTGGTCGATTTGCTGATGCGGATGTAAAACGCTCTGTAATTATTGTCCCCGGCGCCGGGGTGAGACAAATAAAAGTTACACGCGAGGTGAAATTAGCATGTGAATGAGGCTTGCAGGAGCATGCTCAGTAAAGCGCTCCACCTGGCTCCGAACAATCCCCCCTTGTCACAAAGTCCACCCCCCCCACCTCGTTCGGCAATGGCTTGGGCTAAAAAGGCCTCCTATGGGGACTTCGGTGACCATTCAGTCGGTTCCTTCTCTTGCTGAGCACCTGTGAGTGTTTTTGTGTTTTTCCTCCTCTCTCGCTGGTTTTTGTGTTGGCAGGTTTCTATCATTAGGGAAACACTTCCTTTCAAAAGGAACTCTCACCACTAAACAATGCTGTTTGTGTGTTTACCGGGGGGACACGGGCCATCCAAAAAAAAAAAAAAAAAAAAACGAGAAAGAGAGAGAGAGAGAAAGAGAGGTGGTTAATAACATGGCAGGGCGAGCGAGAAAGGGAAAGGGGAAGGAAGGCTGAGGTGGTCGTTTCTCGCCCATCGCAGGTGGAAGGCTTGGCCTCTCCCGAGGGCTCTCATCCGGCTTCTCCACGGTCTTGGACCCCCGAGAGCCGCGTCGCCATTTTCCAAAGGACTTTTGTCACAATCGCTTCCTTTGTGCTCTGTAAAACATTTGCTTGCGTGACTCTTCCAGGTTTATCCCTCTCGTGAGCCTCTTTCCTCTCCAAAAAACTCTCGCACACAAAAACACCAATCTCTCCCGACTTTGTGCGCCTTCCCGCTCTTATGCTTACTCTTCAGCAAGGAGCGCGCGTCCTTAAAAAACTGAGCAAATATTTTAATCCAACTTAGGCGAAACAAAAATAACACATTACGCCCTAATTGGGTGCCGCGCGGTCCACAAATACTATTACAAGGCCGATCAGGATTAGCGGCGCTACATACCTAGTTATCTATTTCCGAGTGCCAAGTCTGCGAGCAGTGGGCAACTACATTTCAAAAGCTGGCAAATCCAGTTGTCTCCTAAATACAGAAAGTACTTAAATCCGCGAGCTAACACAAGAGAAAGAGGGATAAAGGATGCTCTGCATATCGCCAAAAAAGCTCGCGCACTTCGTCGCCGAATCACTGGCTAGGTTCTGCAAATATGCTAAGCAGAGATCAAAACAATCCTTTGATCTGCAGCCTAGTTTCCAAAGCTGTGGCTTGGCTCCTGGTGTAAATAACTTGTATAAATCGCTACCGTTTGCCTTCAGGTGAAATCGCAAAAGTGCCAGGGATTTTACAAGTGCCATCAGAAAGGGGATCAGATAAAAATCTGCATGTATTTTCTTTTAGAAACACGCACACACACCCACAGCTGAATGCTGATGATATCTGCCCGCGCGGTGTCCAGAGAAATAATAAAACCGGGTTCGTACCTCCATCGGGTCCAGGAGCGAGAAATACGTCGCGGGACAGACGAGGCTCGAGGAATCCTAACGGCGTGAAAGCAGAGCAACTTGCTGACTAACTTTGCCCTCGTTTTGTTTTGATGAGCGGACACAAAGGAAAACGCTGTCCATTCAAAACAGAGGGGGCCGTGTGTTTAACAGCACCGATGCCACGGCTGCCCCTGGCACTGGGTGCCACCGACTTTGAGCTGCCAACAGAACAACTTTTGTGCTTTTAGACTTCTTTCTCTCTTGACGCGCCTTGACGCCTTTCAGTTCAAGCAGCGGAGCCGTCGCTCGGCCTCTTGTTTCCGCTCCGTGCATTGGAAAAAAGTTCTGCAATTTCCCCTCGGGGATCAAAAAAGTATCTGATTCTGATTCTAAAATGACAGACTGGGCCTTAGGAAGGTCAAAAGCCTGTGTTTATATGATGGCATATCGATGAGAACAAACTAACCCTCCTGAGCTGAACCTAAAAAGGTCAGTGGAGTCCTGAGACTCAGAACTTGTGGGTCAACAGACGTGCTTTAGCACAAAGGGCAGGACGGGGCGCCTGAACTTTTGTGTCGACTTTATACGGCGTGTGTTCGCACCATACATGAGCGTGTTAAGCTGAATCTGGTGTAAATTCTGGTCCGTCAAATCCTGGCCTCTACCCAAGCGCATGTGGATGCGGTGCGATGTTAGCACGTTGGGTGAGGCGGTGGAAGCCGTGCATATGCATCCATCACGGGCCTCGATCGCGAAAACCACAGATCCCGGGTGCGATGGACAGAATGACTAACTAATAAGAAGGGAGTGCCAGTCGGTGGAAAAGTATTAGCGCCGTGCGCCGTCAATCACCCGAGGCCCGTCAATTAGCGCCTTCGCAAGGATCGCAGCTTTTTACGAATAATAAACACACCAGGGCTGAAAGGTTCGCCGTCCACCCCGGGCCTCGCGTTCAGACCGGCGCGCCGTCCTAAGCCGTCCAACGAACGGTTAGCGTTTCTAGAGCGTGGCGGGCGTCGGTTTGGAGTGGCGCGTGGCTGAAAGTCAGCAGAGCGCGGATCCACGTCTCTCCAAATCAGAGCAGAAACAGTAAGAACTTCTAACAAGGAAGAGTGTGCCAGGTGGCGAACTGGCGGTACCAACACAACGCACAATCTGTCCGCTTCTCCTTCCAAACCACTGACAGCTGCCATCAACAGCCCCACACTCTCTTACACACACACACTCTCTCTCTCACACACACACACATTTGGTGCATCAGTTATGCACTACCATTCCTCTACCAGACAGTCAGGTAGCCACGGAATGATTTTAGTCATTAATTAAGCGCTAAAAATCATATCCTTCTTACATTTGCACCTCTATGCCCCTGGGTTTTGTAATCTATTACTCTATATTCCGCCAAAATGTAACGTGTCCGTATGCATGCATCTTACATAGCTATATGTGATTTTTAAAATGCAAAATCCAAAATAGTCCCCTAATCGCTCTCCCCTACAGTCTACATCACACATACACCAATCAGCCGCAGCATTAAAACCAAACACCTAATTCGATGTAGGTCCCCTAGGATTAAGATCTGGAGGATTTGGAGGTCAGGGCAACACCTTTGTTAAACAAACTTTTAAAACACAGTAGGTCTGCAACTGTTTAGGTATATATTGAAACAGAATTGTAAACAATGTCGGCTACTCCCTCATATGACTTTGTTCATAGATACACACAGGGCAGCTTATATAAGAAAAACACAATCAAATGCAATTACTACTTTCTATGTTACGATTATAAATAACTAAATATATCATTCACACTCGCACAAACTAGCTTATTCCCATTCAGGCTCATGGGGGGCCAGGCCCTAAACGGCAGCAGGCCGAGGACCAAGCCTAGACCCCTTCCTGAGCCCTAAGTAAAGGTCTGGCACTGTGTCCAGGGTCTCTGTCTGCCAAAACGACCAGCATAAAACAGACCAGAATCAAAAATGATTTGGTATGGAAAGGTTTGGGCACCTTTCCAGATGATCCAGGTGTTTTCTGTAAGGTCTCAGACTTTAACTGGCATCAGACGAAGACGAGGAATCAACTCTTCAGCATACACGGCGAACACAGAGCTGTAAGTTAAAATGATATTTTTGTATCTTTAAATAATTGGCATTTCCGCTTCTGTTTGACGTTCACTACGAAACTGCTTTACATGCAAGGGATTAGAACACTTCAAGGTTTCGGATTTTTAGCATTTCCTCGAGCGAAAACGAGGCTGTGAGAAGAAACTCTCCAGCTAAAAATAAAATCTGGCTAAAGTTCTGCACATCTCTTATTGCTCTCATAGTTTGATTTCACATTTTGCAGCCTTTTCACATCCCCCCCCCCTTCCCACCGTGCATAAACAGGAGCATTCTTCTCCTCCGGCCGTACAATGAGACTTGAGTGACTCTGGCAGAGCGTTTTGGATCGCTGCTCCTCAATCCACCAGTGTATGTTATCAGCAGGTAAACAAGCTTCCCAACAAAGCCATAATGGAACTGCGCGTGGCATAAAGAGGCTCATCGAGGAACACTATAGAGCCCATCAAAGCCAGTGTCATTCCTTCTGCGACGGAGAGGAGGAAATACTGAATTGCCAGCCATTTCCACAAACTATTCTCGAGTCGTTATCTACAACCTGTCGGAGACAGAGGCAGATCACGGCAAATAAAACAAGGCGTCTTTAAGAGCGCTTCATCCGCAAGGTCACGTCTACGTTCCTACCGAATGAGGTTGTAAAGATTAAATCTGAATTAGAAATGACAAAGACCTGACACAGATACACTTCAGGAAGCCACCTATGTGGTTGTCACCCAAAAACAAAAGCCCCTTTTTTTCTCCTTGCAAGTTTTTGGCGACCGCAAATGGCTGTCATGGTGTGGATACGGATTCCGTTCCATCCATGGAGGCAAATATCATGGCACGTCCTACGGTCTGTCAGTTTTATCCGCCACCATTTGCCACGCACAAGCACCGATCTCTTTCTTTAATGCAGAATGCAACAGGACGATGAAATCTTTGTACGGACGAGCATATAATGCAATGGTACACATTATATTAATGATACGAGTGTATGATTCATCGTCATCAGATGTTTCATGGTTCAGGGTTTAAGCAAACAGCAAGAAATAGTTTTATTGGAATTACTCATGCAGTCTTACATAAATGTTGGGTGTTAGAATTATGTCTTGTTGATTTTCTAAAACAAATAAGGCACATTCTATAAATTGTACAACATATTGCAAAGTAAGATGCTTGCAATTGTCAGAATCTTGTCATAATTACACAGCTTGTTCACTGTACAGCTTATGTTAACCTATCTGCATTCAACCAAAGATGCACTGGGGTGCCCAGACTTTGCTCTTTAAAAACAAATAAACTTAAATCATACGAACCAGCATGTTATCATTTGAAAGTGCAGACACACTTCATAGAGTGAAATGAGGTGCTACCGACTAGCTAGCGCGCTAACGCTAGCTAGCAAGCTTTCACGATTAGAAACGAGTGGGATTTCAGCATAGAGTGAAGATTTATTACTATATTCTCAGTAATTAAAATAAATAGAAGTCAACTTAGTGAAAAATACTCAATAATATGCAATAACATGTTGCTGCTTAAGTAGCAGAGACGCTAGGTTAACGCTGGCTAGCCCTGGCTAAGTGTTGATCTAATCTGAATATGGAACGTGATCAGTTCAAAACGCCCCAACTACAGACACTAAACGATGCCAGATGCATGCTGACTTGATTTAAAAAGCACTAAAAACAATTCCTAACTAAAAAATTTAATATTTTTTTTTACTGTTTGGAGGTTATATGTAAGAGCAATATTATAATATGGGGGATAAGATCTGCCCCAGTGACTAAACTGTATACAGTTCAATTAATCCTTGTTAATTTGATCTTTTTGCTATTTACTTTTTACTATTTCTTCTTTTTACACTGATCATCATATGTCTTCTAAACAACAGCTGTAGATTTTGTTTGCATTCACCTGTACTCGCCTGTACCACCAGACAATGTGCTCCACATTTGAGCCTGGTTGCTCTAAAGGTTCTGACCTTGTATTGTGTTTTTCCTTGCCACTGTCACCTCTAGCTCCTCGATAAGGGTCTAGAGGTTTATTTTGTGAAGCTTCTTTGTGACACTGGACTTCAGTAATCGACTTTGCCTGAGGAAAATTTCCTGATACGTTTGCGAGGGTTGTGATACACACTGCATGTTCCTACCTACCAGCATGTTTTTGGGAGTTGGAAACCAACATGTCAAACTACACACAGATGGCATCACAAGGCTGGCCATGTCTGAGGGAGGACAAGTCAGATGGGGGAATCATCCCCTGGTGCAGCCATGCCATGACTAGTGTGTATCCACTAGATAAGAGTATAAGAGTATAAATGGGTTTACACAGAGGCCATGTGCACGTTACCGAATTTTGCGTATGTGTCAGATCATTAGGCTTAAAATATTAATTTATAAAGGTATATATCGAGGTTGGGAAAGTGCTTAAATCTTAAATCTGTGACAATAGAAGCAATCTCCGCAGGTGATCCTCAGTTTAGGAGATCAGCCCTTGCCGAAATAAATACCCGCTCCTCCACTTTAATATGAGCATCCTATTTGATACCGAGCGATGTGTGATTTTGCATCCTGTCAGATGTCTGTTTGATCATCTCTGAAAACGTGCGTGCGTCTGTGTGCGCCATTAAAACCATTCACAGGTTGTTTATTCAATCCGTCGCCCAATTTTCCGACACAATGAGCTGCTTTGAGTAGATTTACCTTACTTCTGATTGCCTGCTGTATCGAGTTCCTTCACCTTTCAGTTTTAAATCGTACTAATAAAGCAATGTTTACTCTTATTTTGGTGCGAAAATGTTTTTTTAATTGGATGCTTGGCTTTTATTAGGGACTGTACGGACTGTTCCTAATCTCTGTACAGAGCCGTTCTTAAGCTATATGGACCACACCACTTAGGCTGGTGCAGATCTGTACCGAGGTTACACTGCAGACGGGACACAACCCTGGTCTATTAGGCTACAGTCCTACGTGGCTTGAGTTTTTCAGAAGATTAAAAGGTAAAGCGAGCGTAAACATTGAGCGCTCTTACTGCTTCAGATGCTGCACAGGGTGTGTCTTTATAAACCAAACATGCCTTGGTTCTAGCAACAATTAGGCTGCGTTTTCACAAGCCGTTTTCCACCGACACGGTGCCAGTCCTGGTGCTTAATCTGGAACGGTTCCGCAATTCCTGCGAAAGCTGGTTCTGAGCCGGCAAAATCTGTTCAGTCTACAACCACTTACCCGCCATGCCAGGGCTTGGGCATGGAGCCACTTTGTTGCCGTGACAACCAGTAATTTTAATGAGCCCAATTAGGGAAGGGCCGGACGGCGGCATGCAACGCGTGACGGGTACGAACGAGATCTACAGGTAGATTTTGGCTTTTCCCGTTCACACCGCGGCGTTTCTACATCGGTAACGCTGCTTTTCGCACGTAAAGTGGGCACGGCTTCGACTGCTTGCGTAAGAGCCACTGCCACGAGGAAGACCTGAATGAGAGACATTTAGAGGAAGAGGCACTTGTAGTGTGGGCATGGTTTGGTTTTACAGAAACGGACCCCTTTTATCATCTTAAAATAAAGCAGGTATAACAAACACAAGGTACGAGCAATGGGTGTAAAGAGTAAACCAAAACACTGGCATCGCCCTCAGAAAGGTTCGCTTTGCGAATGCGAGTTTGGATTAAGAAGCAGATACAAGGACGCAACAAATGCCGTTGTGTCTTTTGTTTACAGAACAATGATTTTTAGTTAAAAAGTAAAGACACTGGTGTCTCTAATTTACCCTTAGTATGAGTGTGTCCAAGTATTTTTATAACTCACTGATGCAGCTATATGAAGGAGCAAATGAAAATGCACAATCTGAGATAAGGGATGTCGATTCCTTCCAATGTTTTGGTCGAGTTCTGCACTTGTTTTGATTTTGGTTTTATATTTTTTTATCTTCACAGGCTTGTAAATTATACTTCAAGAGAAATATTAGGAACACATTTTATACCATTAAAAAAATATTCTTCCAGAATGGCTATATTGTGATACAGGACTATAAAACCACACTACATACAGCGTGATGAACAAAGTTATATATTAGTATTTATGTAAGCTGTTGTGGATTTGTAACAGTTAGATTTCCAAATAGTTTTTTTTTTACATTTAAGTTCATTCAATTTCCATGTTTTAAAACAAATTACCAAATTAATAAGGCAATTTTTAGATGCAAAAGTAATTTTGTAGGTACTTTAAAGGTATTTTACCCAGAGCATGATTAAACGAAACACAAACAGGTCACACAGATGGACTGTTACGATTTCTCCGACAGCCGATTTCCTTCAAAAGCTGCGCCACAGAGCGTTTAAAGCTCGGTCCTCGTAGTCACACTCTGAGTTTATATATCACACACACACACACACACACACCGATCAGCCATAACGTTAAAACCACACGCCTAATTTTGTGCCACCGAGACTTCAGATGCAGATCCTTAAAATTCTGGAAGTTACGAGATGGGGCCTCCGTGGATCAGACTTGTTTGTCCAGCACATCCCACAGACACTCGGCCAAAGTGAGATCTGGGGAATTTAGAGGCCAGGGCAACACACACACGAAACATGACAATTTGTTTTGGCAGGATGCATTATCCCGTCGGTGTGTGTATATTAGAGCTATCAGCCCCTGATTAAAATACTAATTATTCACAGGTTTTGGTTGTAGTTAAAGAATTCGTACTGAAGAATTAATTTTTCCCTTCCAAAGTTACAACAAAATGCATTCTGCTGCAGCACATTTCATCACGACTTCTCTCTCGATTACCATATCTGTACGTTTTCAATGCTAAATTTTTATTTTATTAGGTGGTTTTTATTTTTAAAGATGCTATTTGTTCTGCTGTCACACAGGGAAGCCTCGTGGGCTTTTTGCGTTAGAAAGAAAAGTATTTAATAATATTCATAATAAAGGACTAGGTGAGGCCCCAGTGTTATTCTTCAGCTTGTTACCGGTGCGCGTTTCCATTGGTTCCCAAACTTTTCTGAACCCCAACGGGCCGTGTACAGATGTAAACACAGGTTACTGGTGGTGTTTAATTTCTGCTCACTCCCTTAAACCTGTTTAATCACATCCAGGTAGATACACATGCAGATTTTTTAAATGGCAGGTTATTATTAAACCTTCTCCCTGGGCGTCGTTTGGTGGCGGTATTCGCTTTCTGGTGATGCAACCGGCGTCTGGAGGGAAAGCAAAACCCAGCGTTGCCCAATTCCACCGCGCCACCGTCTCGGCATCCCAGAGGCACAGCGGGGGGCCGTAAACATTTACACTCGCGGGGCCTGTCCGTTGCACATGCTCCGGCTTCGCCAGCAACCTCAGCATCCGCATATTTAACTGTGTCAGGCCTGTCCCGAGATCTGTCTAATCGCACCAGCGAATCTCCCAAATAAGAATCGGCGGCGTCCAAATGTGACAGCCGACTTATGCTGAACGGAGAAAATAAGACAAAACATTGCCGAAAACACCCCTGAAGGCCCACATGGTACGGAAAGGCTCCGCGGTAGAGCTGCTAGGCTCCCCGCTGAGAACTGGGAAAGTGATGGCGCCGTGACGCGCTCCACCACCAGGGCAGTGCCATCAAAGGCCCCTTTTAGAAGTCTGACGCCTCCGTGCGGCGCTGCCAGCGACGGCAGGCCAGAGAACGCCACACCAGACAATACCGACGTACCAGGTCGGGCCTCGGCTCGTCCACGTTAGCGCCGCGCCCGCCTTTTCCTGCGGTTTAATTTTAGACCGAACTTGTTATATAACGCAATAAAGCCACGCCGAAAAAAACCCAGATCCCATTAATTTCTGACATGTGCGCGCTGGCTTGATATTCATTCGTTTATTTCGACACAATAGAGGCGTAATTCCTTGAGAAATCTTCTGTTTTGCCTGGCTGGATCTGGGTGCCAACGACTCGAGAGCATCAATAGCTGATGATTACAGAACTTATGTAAACAAGTACTTGTGATCATAGGAGCGCGGGCATTTGCATGTAATTAAGGAGCACACATCGGGGAGAAAGCTTATTGTGAGAGTTTCCATTCAAACGCCGTTCTGTTGCGTCTCTAAAAAGAGACTCTCTGCTCGAACGCAGCAAATGTATGGAATTACCTAAAAAACAAAACGCATCCGTTAAGCACCGGTGCCAACGGAAAGGTGCCTAAACTTTTGCACAAGACTATGTACCTATGGTACGCTCATGTAGAGCTCAATACGCATTATTAAACATCTCTAGCTCCCTTATTACTCCCTGAAGACGAGCAAACGCTTATATAATAGAAATGAATCCAATTCAGGGTGGCAGGAACCTCTTGCTCAACCTTTTCACTTAAGTTCTGAATTATTTTCATTCTTATTAACTCCAGTGGCTGGTTGCAAGAGCCAGCAGTTCATAAGGGCTTGGGTTCCAATCCGGGGCTGCCCAGAATGTACCTCTGCTTACGCCCGGCGTGTCCCGGGTTAGTAGAGGGTCTGGAGCCTCCGACCCTGACCAGGTCTTCTGGGAAGCCAGAACACCACAGCTCTCTGAAAAGGCTGCTTTTGCAGCATCGTAGGATGATCCCCCTCCCTCAGACACACCCGATCATCAGCATATGAAGCTAAAACAGTTCAGAAACCACAGTGGGGACTCGATCCTAAACTGCATCTCCAAAGCTGGGCAGAGGAACGCTCCCGTTAGGACATCAGCACACAGACGCCGTTTGGGATCAAACCTTTATTGTTTGAAAAGTCGAACCAGTTTTGCAATACACTCATCGTTGTTACTTGTGCGACCGGATGATTAATATACAATGGCATGGTTTCGTCGGAGGAGGAGGACGCACCGGCAAACGCAGCGGGATCCTTCCGCTGTTTAACGCGCCTCTTTCCCAAAGTGCATCTCCAAGGTGAACGTCCGTTTATGACGGAGGCGTCTCGAACCCGGCCCGTCGCGTGCCGAGGGTTCGAGAGAATGTGTGTGTATACGCATGCCGTGAGCATTCCCCCATACACGTCGAGCTCGTGAGTAAGTCGTATCGATAGAGCGCGTCACCCCCGCGGCCGGACGCCACTCCTTAGAATAAACTCAGATTTCTATTTATACCTATTTATATATTTATAACCTCCAAATAGCTTTTTCTTGTTGTTCATTTTACAGACCAGGCCCCGGAGCCGCCGTGTGCGAGGCTTCGAACCGGATAGAAAGTCCTGTTATTTGGTCCACATTTACAAACCCCCCTCTAAACAAACCGAAAAACACAGGCTCCCTGAGCGAGCCCAAAAAAAACAGAAAAGCAAAAAGACAGAAAACAAACAGTGATAATGGTTCGTCTTTCGCTCTTCCCGTCATGAGACGGTTAAGAATGATGCAAGACCTCCGCCGGAAAAAGCAACAGAAACATTTGAGCTTTGTTACGGAGCGATACCACGATGTTACACTTTTTTATTCCATGGCACGGCTTTTACTCGGTAGAATTTCGTGCCCAGAGGAACTTTGAAGCGGTTCTGGGCCTGGAGGGGGGGAAAGGCCCACACACACACACACACACACGCACACACACACACACACAGTTAATAATGCTGCATTCATAGTTCAGAATAAATCAGAATTCTTTAACCTTTATAAGATACACATCGTCTATGGTGCTTCTGATAACCAATCACCTTTTTCGCCTGGCAATACTCCTTCTCCATGACCTTCCCCAGGACCCACGGCCGCCTCGTCGTCCCTGTAGCTGCGACACAGAGCGAGAACCTTATACTAACATCAACACACACACACACACACACACACACACACACACACACACACACACACACACAGATAGAGAAAGCTCCACTGTATGAAGCTCCACCATGTAAGCATGCAGGAACCAGGTAGGGCTATTCCCCTAACAGACCGCCCCACCCGAGCTCCCCTATCCAAACACTGCTCACCTGAACGGAGGTACGCTCAGGTAAGGGGCTGGGAGGTACAGACCTGGCTTGAGGTCGAGAGCGGCGAGCGACTCCGAATGCAGGAAGTAGAGGGTGGGGCCGACGGTGAAGAGCACGTAGTTGTCATGCCTCTCGTCCAGAATGATGAGGACCAAATCCCCCACCTGAAAACTAAAGACCAGAGACCAGGGTTCGAGTTAGGGCTCGGCGCCATATGGCGGCAGGACTGAGGAGTGAGTGGAGGGCTTACTCTCGGATGGCGATCTTCTCAGAATGCCTGGAGGAGACGGAGGACATGCTCTGAGACATCTGGACAGGACACAGAGAGACGCGTCAGCCAAGCAAACAAACATCCTGAAGGCTACAGACTTTAGCTCATCGAACGGGTTTGTTCGGACGCTCCAACAGGGCGCGTGTTCTCGTCTCGGAGTTCAGACCGCACACAACTCCCACCCCTCCCAGCTCCCCCAAGCTATTTCCGACTCCTTCTTGACACCGTAACATTTGCTTTTGCGTCTCTAACCAGCAATTTGTGCCCGAGGACGGATCCTCTGCATCGGAGAGCAACAACAGTGCACTCGGTTTATTCAGCACTTCATTTCCTAGACCCCCTTAATCCTATTTAGGGTGACGCCGGGGTCGGGGGACAGGGAGCGGAACGGCAAGCAGGCCTCGTCAGGGCTTTCTGAGACACAATCATCTTTGGAATGTGGGGGAAACCCTCAATCACACATGGACTCGAACCCGGGTTTCTGGAGCAGTGGGCCAACAGCATTAAGCCCCTGTACCCGGGTCATCCACGCTTATGTACGATTTGAAAGCAGGAACCCTTTTATTCCTCGCGCCTCAAAGCATGGACACGGACCGCGCTTCCATTCAGACACTGTTTGTACTTGGTTATTCCGCCACCTAGTGGCCATTGCATATTATGACCATAACAGTCAAAAATTAGACGGAAAAGTGGAAAAGCTTTTTATTTGATGGGAGTTCTTTATCCTACACAAGGCCGGGGTCACGTACTGGAAAACTGAACTGGTCTGCATTTTAGGACGCATGGTTTTACACTTCAGAAGTTTAAAGGACTACAAAGATGGCAGAAAATCCAGCACGTATGACAATCTCATGATTTTGCTCCAACCTGGCAAGAATTTAGCGAGGTGAAAATGGGCCTCAGCCTCAAAACCATCCTTAATCGATGATCCCTACATTCTACGTATCACAGGTAACACTTATTATTAGGGGTGTAACAAAACCCTCTGCTGACGATACTGAGGTTATGATTTGATGTTCTTACCAAGTGTAAACAAGGCAAAACTACGCACATTTGAACTCATTTGTAAACAAACAATTAAAAACTTTAGTCCTCTGCAATTAAGAGAGAAGCAAAATGCTCAAAAGCTTCATTCGTTCATTATATTATCGGTATAATAGTCGTCAGGGTCGCAGGAACAACCCTAAATCCTAAGGTAAACACACTCGCACTCAACAGAACCCTGCAGCTGACCTCAGAGATCGGCTGATGAGGATAAACGGCTGGGTGACTCTGCTTTACTTAAGACAAACAGCTCGGGTTGCACCTTTAGCCTCCTGTGATGTTAAGCTCTCCCCCACTCTGTGTCCGTGAAGCTTTTCAGAAGCGTCCTCGGAACGGCTCCCGTGGGCCAGCCGATTCATTCTCGTTTCCACAGCCGTGTTGTAATTAAGGCCTGATAAGGCGCCGATCGCACCTGCACATCGGCACTAACGCATTAACGTGTGAATTAATGCCGCTCCCCACAACGCACGAGTCATTTCCTGCCGAGGTTCCGCTGCAGCTCGTACCCGACATGAATAACAACGGTTCTTCTCGAGCGCCTTCATCGTTACAAATCCACCCTCATGTTCCCCCGACTATGGAGCAGGGTTCAAATCCCACCAGTGCACAGACCTGGACTGTACCGGCTGTGACTCCCTGCGGGTAAGAGCTACTGACACATGGCTGAACGGAAACAGAAGCAGGAGAATAACCTTAGTAATGGCGATAACAACCAGGGGTGTACCGATACGCTCTAATCAAGATTCAATTCTGTTACAATGCACTTAGTGTTGTTTAAAACAAGATCTTCCCATCCCGATCGAATTAATGCAACTAAAAGAAATGACTAGAGGTGTAACATTGCAAACAAACGTGCTATTGTGGCTTCACCGCCATCATAATAAATAAGCGAAGGAAGCGCTCAGGTTTTTGCTTGCATGAACACTTAGATAAATAATCAGACGCTTCCGTCCAGTCCCTGTGAGCTTCATCACCATCACTCTCCAGCCTTTCAGTTCTATCCCACCAGATCGTTCCTTTAATATCCATGTTTTTAGAGGCAGCCTGTTGCTCGTCCTATAAGCTCTAATGAGCTGTTCTGCCCGGCGACCGAGCTCTGATTGGTCAGCTGATTTTATGCAGAAATTAGACCAGGCTCCGAATGAACACCTTACGCAGCATCGCCAAGTCTAATTACTACATTACTAGTACGTATAAAACTGTATAAACAGACAGAATGTTGAATCCCTTGCAGTTCAAAAATTCGTCTGAAAAGAAACGAGTATTAAATAAGGTTACTGCAACAAAAGAACGTAAACAAAGGGCTACCTTAAACCGAAAAATCTAAGTAAACAAACAAGCCTTTATACGTCCTCATTCCCATTTCCATCTTTAACGAGTGTCCAGTCGCAAAACGGAAGACGGCACGTATAATGGCGCCCTCTAGTGCATCAGACGGAGTAATAAACAGAACAAGTTTATAACGTTTTATATACATTTATCTCTGCAACATTTTGGCATGCTTCAGCGCTCACCGACGACAAACGGGCGCAGCACGTACCAGTCTTTGGCTGAGTCTCTTATTCTCTTCTTCCTTCATGTGCAAAGTCTGCAAAAGAACCGACCAATCAGAAGGCAGCGCGTCACTCGGCTTTAGCTCACGAGGCGTGTAACGAGCGCTCACCCTCTCCAGCATCAGGATCCTCTGCTTCTCCTCGGACAGCATCAGCGCCGGGTCACTGCGAGCAAACAGCAGCAGCAGCACAGGTTAGGGATCCGGTTTAAGCAGATCACCAGATCCAGAGGGTTAGATCAGACTTACTGCACGCTCATCATGCTGGCCTCCACCGCAGAGTCCACTCGCTCGTCGTCCCGCAGCGTCGCCACCGACGCCAGCCGCTCTGGATCCGGCACGCTCAGGGCAGGGCCTTCCGCCAGGGCGGGGCCGCACGCTCCGGCCGCCTCTGCCACGGGGTTGGTCAGGAAGTAGGTGGAGGACACGAGGGCGGCGCTGCGGAGCCGGTTCAGCTCCTCCTCCAGCTGCTTCTTCTCACGCAGGATGGTGGCGCGGTCCTCAGACAGAGTCTCGATCAGACCTGCGCCGGACAGGAGGGGCGACTTTACGAATTGGAGAACTCTCATGAGGAAAAAACCCCGTTTCTACAAAGCGGCTACGTCTCAGAGAGGGAGGGCTAAAATGAACCCGGACCAAACTCATTTGAACATTAGATGGCGCTCAGAGCAATTCTGTATAAGCTAAAATAGTGCTCGAAAAAACAGCCCAAAGCTCAATCCCTACAACAAAGGAGATTTTTTAAAATAGAATAATAATTTTAAAATCAACTCCCATGTACAGATGCAAATATTGGTAGTTGCATGTTTCTGGGGCTTGTTTCTAAAGTGGAGTAGCTTATTTGGGTTTGCTCCCTGATCTTATCCCACATAATCCTACAAGTTAGTTTTGTTCAACCTCTAAAATATAAATTATTGTTATTATAACTGATCAAATAGTTCCGCTCTTATACTGTACTATGTTTTTGGTTTTTTTGAGCCAATTCACTTCTTTTGGGCTTGTTTCCTTTGACCTGCTGTTTTTTTCTCGTGGGATCTGGCAACCCTGGTCCTGTATATACACTGGTACACATCCACTCGGAGTCTGTGCTTCCTAAGCTTATCCAGCGATGCATTTTTGGCTTCCGTTAAAGTAAAGTACCAAGTGTTTTGTACGTTACTGTTTCCCATAACTTCTACTCGGGTTTCCACACGTTTACGTATCGTTTGCGGTTTTCTTTCCCCTTATTCTGACACGACAGCAGCCTAAAAACCCCACATGACCGCACAGAACACAATGCATGGGAAACTACAAATGCTTAGAAGTGGAAATCCACCATGTAAGACTCGACCACGCTCTCACCCTTGTCCTTTTCCTGCTGTAGCGTCACCTTCTTCAGCTTCTCGCCCAGCTCGCTGATGATCTGCTCCTTCTTCAGCTTCTCCCTTGTAAGCACCGTGTTAAAATTTGTCTGTACACAAAAAAAAACTTTTTTTGACATTATGTTCCACGTAAAACCCAGGACTGAACTGAATGAGTGCTTGAGGAAACATGAAGCGTATAGAAGCTCTTTTATCAGATTCGTTTCGGTTTTTAATACTGCACACATACTCCCTGGATTTTCTGGTAACGAAGAGACAGAGAAATAATTACACATGGTCACGACACTGTTCCTATGAAGGAATAAGGTAATCCCACCTGTTGCTCAGCGATTAGTGAGGTCTTCATGTTCTGTAGCTCTTCATTCTTCTTCTTCTCCAGCAGCTCGAGCTTGGCCAGGAGCGCCGCTCGTTCCTCCTCCAGCCTCTCCTGCAGCGTTACGTCCAGGGACGCCCGCTCTCCAGCCTCGCCCACTCTGCGACAAAGAGCGAGGTGAGGACAGTGCTGCAGGATTTCCAGACTTATAGACTGTACGTACAAGACGCAGCCTTTCCTTTCTAAGGTTTAACTACCAAACTAAAACCTAGGGACGCACCGATCCGACTTTTTCAGATCCAATACCGATATGTAAACTCCGCATATCAATCCGATAATAATAAACAATGGTACCATTGCAAAGTAATAGACTATATACATGACCGTGTGGGAGAGACTTAAGGCATCAGTACTGACTTAAACATGACTTTACGTATAACAAATGAACACAGACACACTACACTGCTATTTATTTGTCGCTAAAATAATACATTGCTAATACGTTAATATCCCCAAAATCTACAACCAGATCAAACCGAATGTATGGAATCACTTCATTAAAAATCGATAACGTACTATTAAGCACGGTTCCTGCTCTCACCTCTCGGCGGATTGTCGTTCCTCCTCAAGCTCATTTTCAAGTAGTTGAATTTTTCCTAACAGCTTGGCCTCAAGCTCCTCCGTCTGCTCCTCCGAGTCCTTCACGGCGTCGCTCAGCGCCTGCTTGTGCTGCTCCGCTCTCCTCCTGGCCTCCTCCCGCTCCTGCTCCAGCTGCAACGACAGCAGCGTGTTTTCCGCCTGCAGGTCGCTGATGGCGGCCTCCAAGCTTCGCACTTTGTCCCGGAAAGCCGTCCGCTCCTCATGGCGCTCGTCCTGCAGGGCTTTGAACCGGTCCTCGTTCTGGCGCCGCACCTCGAGGACGTCGTTCTGGGCATCCTGAGACTTCCTCTCGAGCTCCGAGAACTCGAGGCGCAGTAGGGCGCTCTGCTCCTCGTGCCGCTCCACCAGCTCCGAGATGCAGTGGTCCTTCTCGAGGCGCATCAGCGCTCGCAGTTCGGCCAGGCCCTGCTCGTGCTCCTCGTTCTTCCTCTGGAGCTGGAGCGTCAGCGTTTCCGCCTGGTCCCGCAGGGTGGCCGTGCGCGCCTTCACACCGGCCTCCAGCGCCTCCTCGCTCCGGTTCCGGGCTTCCTCGCTTTTCAGGCGCGCCTCTTCCATCTCGGCTTCCTTCAGCGCCAGGTCGACTTCCAGCTTGCACCGGGCGTCGGCCAGCTCGGCCAGGCGTGCCTCGCGCTTCTGCAGCTCCGCCCCGTGCGACTCCGCAAGCTCCTCGAGCTTGGCCTGGTGCTCCCGGGCCAGGGCGTCCCGAGCGCTCCGGGCAGCTTCCAGCTGCGTTTGGTGCAGCCGGTTCAGATGGGCTTCCAGCTCTTGGAGGCGGCACTTCTCTGCGTCCGTCATCTCCTGGCGTTTCCGATCCTGCTCGGCACGCAGGCTCTCCAGCTGCTGGCCCAGGGACTCCTTGGAACGCAGGGCGTCCTGGAGGGCGTCGGCCCGCTCCGAGAGCTTGAGCTCGAGCTCCTGGACGGCCAGCTGCGCCCGCTCCCTGTCGCCCTCCATCTGCGCCAGGTCCTTCTCCTTCCTCTCCACCAGCCCTTCCAATTCAAGCATGGCCCGCTGGACGTCTCTGACAATGTTGCGGTTCCCTTCTAGCTCCTCCGTGAGCCTGAGGATCTGGTTCTCGTGCTCCTCTTTCAGGCCACGCAGCTCGGCCCGGTGCCCATCTCTCAGCCCGTCCTCCAGGTGGCACCTCAGGTCGTCCACGATACCGTGCATTTCGGCGCTCAGGCTCTTCAGGGCAAACCCGAAGTCCCGTTGCTCTTTCTGGACCAGGCCGCGGAAGTGGCACAGGTCGTCCTTCACCGCCCTCAGGCTGCTCTGGGACTCCTCGGCGGCCGAGCGGTATTTATCGGCGCTCTGCCTGAGCACCGCCACTCTGGAGTTCTCCCTCTCCAGCAGGGTCGTGTCCTGGATCCGCTTGTTGTCTATGGCGTTGATGACGGAGGAGTACAGCGACTCGACCATCATCTCGGGGCTGGTGGGGTCGCTGATGGGGTTGGGCGACGTCACGTTCTCCTCGATGACGAACTCGTTGACGGCCGACATGAAGTCGGACTCCGGGCTCTCGGCCAGGGAGTCCAGGTCTAACGAGCCCTGCTGGAGCACCGGGTCCATGCTGGGGTGCCCTATGGTTTCGAAGTCGAACGTGTGGGCGTCTATGCTGTCCGGAGACAGATCCTCCAGCGGGGCGGGGAGGGGCAGGGCCTGAGCGGGTACGGGCTGCAGACTGAGCGAAGGGGGCTGGGTTTTAGAGCTGGTAAGCGCCGGGTCCGTCCTGCTCTCCTGGCCGGACCTCTGTGCGCTCTGGCTCCCGGAAACCTTCAGAATGAGAAAATGATCGATCGTAACCCTTCCAAAATAAAAGCCTAATATCAGACAGCGAATTGAAACTCAGATCTGGACCTTCAGTTCACTCAGCAGGTCGGTGATGGTTTGGGACATCTCGTCTACGCTGCGAGCGGCATGCACCAGCTGCTGCAGGGCCTCCGTATGATGATTTAGAGGCTCAAAGCTACATAGTGACGGAACCCTGAGGGGGTAAAGGAAGGGATTGGGCAAAAAACACAGCTTTTCCTGAACAAAAAAAAAATTCTGCCAAAATACTTTAGTGCCCATAATGACTCATGTCCCAGGTTCCCAACCTTTTTCCTAGGAGCCCCCCTAGGAGTATCTAAGAAAAGTGCCGCCCCCCAACCCGCACACAGACGGACCAACAGAATAAAGTGATTCACTGCACATCAGGCAAACATACACACAAACATTACAGCTATTTTCCTCTTTTTCTGTTTGGTTCCTGTTAGAGTTTTTCCCCCCATTTGCTTCATTTTAGCATTTAAACACTTATAAAAATCAAACAAAGGCTTGATAAATATCTTAAGTAATTTCATATACAGACCTTTTTCCAGTGAGTGTTATTTGAATTTCATTTAACGTGTACAACTTGTAGTTTGACAAACTCAGAGCACCTCAGAGCAGACAAAGCCTCACGCATCCCCTGTGATGTCTGGCGCCCCCCTCAGGGTGAACGCTCAAGCACGGCTAAATTGAATCCCAGCACCCCGAGTGCCTTAAACTGAAACTTGCCTCTGATGAGTTGGAAAAATGTCAAAACTACAAAAAGTGTATGGTTTAAATGTAATATTTTGACACAGAAAACCCATCAGGAGAAGCTGCGGATGTTCTAAGCTTTTATGTGGCTGTATATATCAATGCAATGCAGTTAAGCTAAGATATATATATACACATATTAAACAATGGATTAGTCCCGGACGCAAATAAAAAGTCTTTCCACTCCAGACGTGACGTCCGAAACCAATCAAAAAAGTGTGTTTAGATGCAGAAATGTTATTTATGTTATATTTTAATGTAATTTACTTTCCTGAATAATGATTTTCTTTGCATTTTGGACACTTTCAGGGGTCGCAGTTTTTTCTGCACGTCTGTTAGCCAAGCTGAGTTCCCAAAATTCTGATTCTGCTAAAGTAATGGTGTAACAGAGTACAGCATAAAGCCGGGGTTAATGGGCAGGGGGTAGATTTGGCCCCTGTTTTCTGAGCCTGGTCACCTGAGGAATGGCTGGACTTCAGCGGGACAGCAGCTCTTCAGAAACTGCAGGTCGCTCAGGGTTATGTCTGGAAGCTCGAAGTCAAACTTGCGAGGTTTTCTGGTCTGGAACCCACAAAGAAAAGGCGTTAGTGGGGGAGGAGTGGGGCACAGTGAGAACGGATCGAGAACGAGGATGTGCAAACGCTCACACAGAATGACGACGGAGGCCAAGAGTCCAGTCCTCGAAACAGGCGATTTCGGAGGAACGACTTTCCTGCGACGCAAGAGACCAAGATTCAACGCGAGACTTATAAAACTGCAGACATGCTTTTTTTTCTCCTCATACTCACTGAATAACTTGCCAAACTTTTCCCTTTTGTCCTTCTCTGCTTCATACAGGTTCTTCCCATCTTTAACCAGGGCGCTGGCCCACTACGGACAGGAGTATGCCAGGTTAGGAGCTCAAACCTCAAGCGGCGGCACCTCATGAAGCCCTAAAGCTCGTCCTTACCTCTCTGTAGTGTCTGATGAACATTTTTCTGCGCACCACCTCCACCACGGCCAGGCAGTACATCTGAGGGACGGTACTGAGAGCCTCCACCACACGCACCCGCTCCAGCAGCTCGGTCAGGAGGCGCAGCAGGGCCTGCAGCTTCTCGCCGTCCTGATCGGCGTGCAGCATCACGTAGCAGCACCATCTACGGGCGGAAAGTGCCTAATAAATGCGCGCCTCTCTCGGTTAGCGAAAAAAAAACAACCCTAGAGGGTTCCTCGACCTACTTGAGCCGGACTTGCAGGTTGTTGGCCAGTTCCTGTTTGGCAGTGGTGCACTTCTGCTTGATGTCCAGCAGCTTCCTGTGATTGGTCAGCATGATCATGAGCTGATTGGCGTGACTCAGGCACAGGTCCGGCAGCACCGAGGTGTCCTTCAGGTTCTCAGCCCGCTTCTGATTGGCTAAGAATCCCTGCGAACGAGAACCGCGGGCCACTCCAATCGGTACTTAATGCATACACAACCCTACATAAAAGAGCTACACAAATCTATAGAAACATCAACACACGAGCGTTTGGGTCACAGTCTGCTCTGTAGAAAGCTGCTCGAACGGCCTACCTGAGCGAGTTCCTTCTGCTCGTTCACCAGCTTCTTGCAGCTGGCGATCATCTGGTCGAGAGCGTACAGTCGGTCCTCGAGGCCCTTAATGGCCTTCATGTTCTGATTATCCAGTTTGGTTATGGTGTCCCGACACTCAGACAGAAACGGCTGGATGATCCGCGGCTCGAGCTGTTAAACAGAGGACGCGACTCAGAGACGGGAATTGTTTTGTTGTTACTGCATTTACAGTGGTGCTAATCAAAAGGATCCGAGTCCAAATCCCAGCGATTTGAATCTGCTTTGGATAAAATACAAAAATGACCCGTCCTCGGGTGTAGCAACACTCCAAGCAATTGTGGGTGAATGGATTTGCTCAAGGACCCAACAGTGGCAGCTTGGCAGAGACGGGATTTGATCCCCGGACCTTCTGGTCTTTAGTCCTGCTGGGCACCTATTGGTTAAGGTTCTGGACTAAAAACCAGAAGCTCTTGGATGGGCTTGTGACCCATTTGGGGGTGCATG
The DNA here is from genome assembly GCA_025084515.1 of Ancistrus triradiatus. Taxonomy (NCBI): domain Eukaryota; kingdom Metazoa; phylum Chordata; class Actinopteri; order Siluriformes; family Loricariidae; genus Ancistrus; species Ancistrus triradiatus. Next base: position 437,243 of record JAJAGP010000197.1, on the reverse strand, counting down.
CTCACCTGTGCCCTGTGAATGTCCACATACTCCATCCAACATCCCAAGGACCGATATGTCATCCTATATCCCATGGACCAACCCATATTATATAGATCATCCCACATCCCAACACACATCCCAACCCATATCAAAGCCCATATCCCAAGGACTGTCCCACTTCCCATTACACCACCTGAATCCTAAGGCCTAACCCATATAGAACTCAACAGCCCAAAAGGATTTACTCATATCCCAGAGCACCTCCCATTGGTTTATATTTATTTCGGCACAGGCGAGTTTTCTGGAAACCCCTTAGGCTCTGCTGCTCACCCTGTTGATGGAGTCGAAGCATTTCCTCACTACAGCCTCCACGTCATTGGGCCGGTCCTGCACGTTGATCCAGTCCAGCAGCGTAACGTTAAAGGATGGAGCGTCCGCTTTCTCCGCCTCTTCCTGCTGAGAATCCTCCTCCAGCGCCTCCTGCAGGCTGCCGCCGCTCCCGCCGAGCCTGTCCTGGACCGTGGGTGGCTTCAGGTTACGCTGAGCCTCTGGCAGGCACAGGATGGCGGAATGGGCGCCTACGTCTTCGTCGTCAGGCCTAGGATGGGGGGAGGTCGACTTCTCCAGGCTCTCTCTGTAGCTGTGCCGGGTCAGGCATTCCAGCAGGGGGATCTTAGCCATGACGGAGACCGCGGTGCCCAGCCTGGAATCATATAAATCACATGAACAAATCTCCCACACTTCGTATCACTGCTTAGACAACGGCAGCGTTTAACGTATGGGTGTAAGAAAGAGGCGCCGTTACTTTGTTAGCTTTAGCTTGATGTCCTCGAAGTCCCGCTGGTAATTAGTGTATGCCATGTCAAACTTGGAGAGGAGCTTCTGATAGGACGCGGTGCAGTCGTCCAGGTTGGCCATGATGGCGGCCCAGCCCTGGTGCTGCAGGTGTTCGTCGTGGACCAGGCGTTCGCAGAACGAGCAGAGCTTCTTGGCGACCTCAAACATTTCCTTAAAAGATGAAAACAAACCTGTTACATCACAAGTTAGCGCGGGGAATCCGCTTCGTCTAACTCGGTTAAACCCAAACAAACGTTTTTATAAAGTGATGTATCATCTGAACGCAGTGGCGGACAGTTACCACAGCGAGCTGCGTCCGCGAGGCGACCGTGTGAAACACAGCAGGCATCATGAGCGACTCCTCCACCTTCACTTCCATCTCGTTCTCGATGGAGAAGGTGGTTTTGGGGATGGTGGGCGCTCGGTCGCACAGGATCATCTCTTTGTTGAACAGGAAGATGGGGTTCGTGTCCTGAGACGGAAAAACACGACGCTTCGTTATTGAGACCCAGTGCGGGAGGAGGTGGTGGGGCGGCACACGACTCGCTGGTACTCACCGTGCCCGCGCTGTAGCTGCACACTCTCCTCTCGGCCACCATGCACTCGCCGCCGTTAACCACCAGCACCTGGTGCTGCGTGGCAATCTTGTACTTAGCCTGGATGGCATGCTTAAGGTCCAAAACACTACAGGAATGACCAGGGTACAGGCGGTCAGTGATAAACCGGATGCAACATACACAGACTGGGCCTGGGCTAGAATCATATATTAAAAAAATATATGGCCAAACGTTTGTGGACATCCCTCCTAATTACAGAGCTCTGCCATTTCAGGACTCGCTTGTAACACATTCATAAAGCGCACAGACAAACAGCGACCCTCAATATGACACGTCCAGAGGATTCCGCTTCCGAAAATTCAGCTCATGAACATTCTGCCCTGCTGTCCTTGGAGAACTGGTTGGCCAACTTTCATTAAGAAGCACAGAACCTTGACCTCAACTCCAACAGACACCTTGAAAACGCACCGGAAAGCCAAAAGTGAGCCAGGACTTACAGTCTGACACCAGCCAACCTCATAGTCAGGTTCCAAAATCTAGTGGAAAAACTAAGGCATACTTTTTGGGTGTCCTCAAACTTTTGGCCATACAGTATCAGTATATAACTGAATAATTACATTACGTTGTATTTAAATAAAGCAATTACAGATTAACCAGGCACTCAGTTATATAACCCTAAAGACTGAAGTTCTCATGCTCATAAAACCTTTGAATCTAAAATGGATAAAAACTCTCACGTCTGGACAGCGAGTTCGGTGTCGAAGGTCAACGTGCTCCCGTTATTGACCTGGAACACGTACAACTTCATGTTGAATTCTCCACTCAGCTTCCCTCCTGCCTGCCTCCTTCATCTAGTCTGAGATGCTCACCTACCGAAAACGAGGTGCCAGTAATGAGAAGGGGTCGTAGAGATACCTCGGGTTTTACTTGGTTAAATTTAAAATACTATGAAAGAGTTGGATGTAGGATTATGTGTTTGTAGTTTAGGATTAAGGTTACATGGAGAGTTAAGTACAGTGTTAAGTACAGAGAGTCAGTAATAGGTGCAAGATTTGGGGTTTATGATCAGGTGTAGGATAAGGATTTGGGTACAGTTGTGTGTATGGCTAAGACATTAGGGTTTAGGATTGTCAGGTTAGGCCTAAAATTTGGGGTTTATGAATAGCAATTAAGGGTTTGGGTTTAGGATTGGTGTAGGGCTTATGATTGGGTGGAGTTGGGGGTTAGGTGTAGGGCAAGGATTTGGTGTTAGATGCAGATTTAAGGGTTAAGGATTAGACGTTTGGGTTTAAGGGCTAGTATTAGGTGCAAGATTTGGGGTTTATGATTAGGTGTAGGATTTAGAGTTCAGGTTTAGAGATTAGAGTTAGACATAGGATTAAGGGTTTATGGTTCAGATTCAGGATGAGAGACTGGGGGTAGGATTTAGGATAAGATGTAGAGCGAGGGGTTAGGATTATGTTTGGGGGTCAAGGTTAGCAGTTAGGTGTATGGTTTAAGAGTTAGATGTAGGTTTTAAGGTTTTGATTAGGGGGAAGAATTTAAGTGTTAGATGTGTTTAGGGCACAGTCAGTGGAAGGACGTTACAAATATAGTAATGTGTGTGTGTGTGTGTGTGTGTGTGTGTGTGTGTGTGTGTGTGTGTGTGTGTGTGTTACCTAGCCAAACGGCTAAGAGAGAATAACAGGCTGAGTCATGATGTTCAGTTCGCCGTTCAGAGTTCACATCGACTTAATTTCAATCACACGGTAAAACAGTCGCTGGTTTAAACACACAGTTTGGCTGTGTAGATGTAGATAAATAACCTGAACAGAGTGAGTGTGTTTGAATAAAGTATTATTAACGTTACTGACACGGTAAACACAGCCGCTAGCGATTCGCTAAGCTACATCAACTCTTACACACCGCGGTTCTTTAACATTTTCCGTTAAAGCCAAAATGTTAAAAGGCAGAGATTCAAACAGGGGTAGTAATGTATATTCTGTTTACACAATGAACTGTTTCAGGAAAAAAAAGGTTTCGATGTCATTTTCGTTAGGGGATCACGTAACCAGCTAGAGCTAAGCTAATCTGTCAAACACAACGGCTGTTTGATTCAGTAATTCGACTCCAATTCTGATTCCAAATGATTCGGTTGAAAGAATCGATTCTGCCAAATGTATACCTTTAAATCTCGCATTGCTTTAATAACGAACTCTTACAATAAAGCGTCATTATTTAATCACTTAATCCTATAAGATTCATACAGCTGTCAATAAAATCAGTACAGTAATGTATATAAAGAGTCAAATGAATGTTCTAAATTATAGAACTGCTTCAATGCTTATTATCTTTACATTTATTCATCTTTATTATACTTTTTATTATCAGTGCACATATTTACACTCGTATCAAACCCTACACCCTTCATCATCAGCCCTGCTGTCTCCATCCTAATTCCTACACTCTCATCCCTACATCTTCCTTCCCAAACTCTACATCCTCTATCCTAATCCCTACCTCTATTACAGCATCATTTTAATAACAGTTCTTTAAGCTTTAAGAGTAATCCCTGCCTTACTTTTTGTTCTAGGTTTTATGAAGGCTTTATGCCCTTTATGAGAGTAATAACAGAGAAACCCTGCATGGCACCAGGCACAAACAGGAGCCTATCAATTTCTGGATAAACCCCACACACACCCACTGGAAACAAAACTTCACAGGATGTCCAAGTCTAGCATCATAGGAAAATGTTTAAAAATATATTCAAATCTGTTTCATGAAAGTTCACTAACGTGTGTTATTGGTTTGTGGCCTAGACATGATTTCTTATAAACACTTTTTATGTTTAGACAAACAATGATAAAATAAACAATATACAGGTACATTAATCTATAAGCTGCCCTTTATCATAAGGAATCGACTCAATTCCCAATACATTTAATATGCGAATCGACTCTTAGTTCCCAACGCATTGAATCGGAGAATCGACTCTTTTTAAGAGCCGTAAGAAACATGGTGTAAATCGTTAAAAATGAACAAACTTACTAAACGTCAACCTTTATTATCACCACATTGTACATGTTCAAGCTGTGGACTAACACTCCCATCATGTTTAAGACGATGACATTAGCTCCAAAGGGTTCATTTAAGACAGAACAGCTTGTGAGCTTTCTGTTTTGTCTGTCTGCTAATGCTAAATGTCCTTCGCTAGCTAACGCACTAAATCAACGAGCAACTAAGGCGCGAGTGTCAATAACGTCAACGGCATCGTGCTTGTATAACCTCCTATAACTGACAGTCATATGTAATAACTCCGACATTTTACCTGTTAATCGGCGAGGTCCATCCTTGGTGTAAGCAGCACCAGCAGCAGCAGCTCGCTAGCTCTGAGGCTAATGGATCGCTAGCTGCACATACAGTACCGTGGATTAGCAGCGGTGCTAACTGGCTAATAATCTGATAGCATACGGGCTTTTCATCTGCACACCCAGATCCACTTAATCGCGATCCATTTTAAATCCTGAAAGTCATAACACGGGGTGATATGATCAATCCTCTGCTCTCTGATCCGATAATTAATCGTTTATAAATAATTAGGGAGCTAACCAAGCTAACACCCTTATGCTGTGTCTTACTGCTCTGTTTTGTTATTGTCGTCCACATTGACGTCATTGGGTGCACCGAACATGGGAGCTCTCCTCCCTCTGAAAGCTCTCCGAACATGAACACCACCACCTGGATTGGAGTAAGGAGCGTCATGGTTGGAACATCGCGGTCCGAGCATTAGGGTCGAAGCTAAAAGGTTGGAGCGTCAGAGTTAGATCTTCATGGTTGGTGTGTCATTGTTGGGGATTCACGGATGGAACATCATGGCTGGACCAACATGGTTTGGAGCATCACTGTTAGAACATCATGTCTTCAGCAGCAGAGATGAAGCTTAATGGTCACCGTTAGAGCATCATGAATGGCGCGTCATGATTACAGCACCATGGTTGTAGTGTTACTGTTAAAGCATTGAACTGAATCCACTTTATTTATCCCCAACAGGCAATTCATGGATACACAGCAAAACAGTAAATAACACAGACAAAAACATTAAGCTCCTATAGTCCCAGTGTCCACTGAATCTATGCAAGTGCTCATTTAGTACTTTGATGGCTTCAGGCACAGAGGCCACTCTCTGTCAGACATCTAAGACAACAACAGGGCTTTAGAGCTGAAGCTTAATGTTTGGAGCATCATGGTTAGAGCGTCATTGTTAGAACATCATGACCGGAGCATAATGGATGGAGTTCAGGGTTAGAGCATCACGATTAATTCTCCATTGTTGGTGTGCCATTGTTGGAGCATTATTGTTAGAGCATCATGATTGGAGTTCATTGCTGGAGCATCAGGGATGAAGCTTAATGGTAGGAACGTTATGATTGGAATATCAGGGTTGAAGCATCATGATTACAGTACCATGGTTTTAGCATTACTGTTGGAGATGGAATTCATGGTTAGAGCATCATGGCTTGAGCATAAGAGATCATCATGTTCAGGTTCATGCTTAGAACATCATGGTTGGAGTGTCAATGTTTCGAGTTGTTTCATTCTTGATCATGTCTACATGCCTACATAAAGTGAGTCGCTGCCGTGCCATTGGCTGATTAGATATTGCATTAACGAGCAGTTGAACAAGTGTACCTTGTGGCCTGTGAGTGTACTTGTAGATTCCTGATTACATATCAGGTGTCTCAATCCAACGTTGTCTGAAACTTCTAAAACTCAAAAAGAGCCTTTATGGGGGCACTTGAAGGACAGAAAAAGCTGAGCATTCAGTAACATCACCACTTTGGAATTTTTTTAATTCATGCTGGATAACATGGCTCATCGCAGACATGTGGAGTCCGTCCAGCTCGCCCCTCCAGCTCGCTCCCTGTGGTGCTGGTACGAATATATTTTATAACATTTCTTATCTCTCCAGCGTAATGCTCTTAACTCCAGACCCAGGCGTTCTGTCTGATTTCACAGAAGTCTCCTCATTACCATTCTAATACCCAGCGCTATTTTTTACTACTGCTTTGATCCTCGCTCAAATGTGTGCATCCGGTGCCACCCAGAACACGGGGCTTTGTTTCTTTTTGTGGCTTTTCTTCCTCACTGTGTGTTTGAGCCCTAAATAACCTGAAACGCTTTAAAAATACAAAAGGATCACATGATTATATATTATTATTTTTAGCTGTTATCTAGAGCGATTTGCAACCCACAATCGTGGGTTAAGAGCCTTGCTCGAGGGCCAAACACTGGCAGCTTGGACCTTTACCACATAACCATCAATAAATTATACATAAACAGCTGTGGTATTGCTGTCTGATCTGTTCAGCTGCTCGCTGTGGTGTGTGTTTATCAGTTAACGACAATATAATAGATATAAGCAGTGTTAGTGTCATACAGCTCAGCAGTCCTGGGTTCAGTCCTCGCCTCTGGTCACTGTCTTGACAAAGATTGTTGTGTTCTGGTTACCACCCACGTCCCAAAGACGTGCCCAGTTTAAATTGTGGATTGTGTTAGGAGTGTGAATGAGTCAGAGTGTGCAGAGTGTGATTCTGCTTTGTTTGTGATTTTTGGGGTGTGTTCTGGACCCACAGTGGCCCTCACCAAGCTACAGCGTTGACTAACGATGAACAAATCCACGTTCCTCTTCATCATGCCATGTATTATTTATCTAAAACTCTTCATCTTTGTGTTTCTGACAGTCTCCTTTCCCATTTGCATTACTCCCGGCTCCCTCACTGCCACCGTACATCAGATCACGGGGAGAGAGTTGTGCCCGGAGCAGCTGGCGAGCTAGTTAAAGCCGTGCCAATAGGAAAACCCTGCCGATTGTATATTTCCCCCTCACACCCAAGGAGCCGTCCCTCCCACAGCCATGGGCCAAAGGCACCATCTGTTAGGATAAAAATGGACAGGAAAATAGAGGCTTACACTCTCTCTCTTTCTCACACACACACACCAGAATTATATGGTGCAATAATTGTACACCATGTGTCAGGCATGTAAGTAACGGTGTGTGTGCCATGTATACACACTCACACTCTAAATCACTGCAACTACAGATAGAAAGATAAATAAACGTGCGGACAGACAGACGTAGACAGAGATACAGAAGCATTTTGTCTGCACAGATGATAAGGCACTTGGGTCTGAAACAGACTGTTACCCTGGAAACTTTAAACCCTCTTCTACCCTGCAGTTACAACTCACACGCTCCGAGATATGTAAGGTAGAAAGATTATCAATAGACAAAAGATGATCGACAGAGAGATAGATAGATAGATTAGATCAAATTTAGTAAAAAAAAAGAAAAATGTAGCTATAAATTTTACATTAATACCATGGTTCACAATCTGTTCTGCTGTCTGCTCTGAGGTGCTCTGAGTTTGTCAAAATACAATTCGCACATTGCATAAAATTAAAATAACACACTTAATGGAAATTTTTTTTAAATATAAAATATATGTTTGGGAAAAATATAAATGTATTAAATCCAAGGGAAAAAAGGTATAACGCTTTATTGGACACAAAAGTAAAGCAATTTTTAATATATTATTTACCAAATTATTTATTTATGCCATATAACCCAACATTTTCAACCCTGTAATTCGCAAATATGTAAGAAAATAAGACATTTAACCAATATTCACAAAAATACTTATGTACTAAAAATTTAAGAGGAGTTTATGCAAGCTGTAAGCATATTTCTAGGGTCTGAGCTGTTTTTTGTGTAGAGATAACAAATAATTGAAAAAGTACTTCTGATAAATGTACTTTTTGCACAATCACTTGTTATTTATTGTATTGGAGGCCAATAAAGTGATATAACAGTGTTTTATGCCAATTCATTGCATACAGCCATATGTCCATAACATAGAAACATAGAAAAATGATTTATTAAAGTATATTTGAATAGTACAACATGCTGAAATGGCCCAGTAGTTTCTAATAATTTAATGTCTCTTATTCAGTGTAGTAGCTGAAATAACAAAATATGAAACTGTTTAAAAACATTTTCATAATCAGAAATGTCCTGCAATGCTGAAGTGATCCATAGATGATCAATAGACAGATAGACCGATAGATAAAGGAGAGAAAAACTTAGTAAAAAGAAAATTGTAGCTTTTAGTCATGCTTTATCGGACACAAAGGTACAGCAGTATTTTTTAATGATTTACGAAATGATTTTTGAATGACCATATATGCCATATAACCCAACAAGGTCAACCCTGTTATTTACAAATATGTATGAAAATAATAGATATTAACCAGTATTCTCAAAACTACTTATGTACTAAACTTTAAGAGGCGTATTAAGCAAGCTATGCCTATTTCCTTCTAAAATCTAAACAAATGTAATGCCATTTTCTCATCGTCATTCAGCTTCATTAGAATGTAGGCCTACTGTGAAGCAAATCTGTACCTATACTTATGAGCCTTGAGCGAACCTGACACTGATTAATTCATCCCCAAGCTGCTGCAGCCTGGTCTGGTTCAGTCCAATCCTAAAACCGAATCTGAATAAGAACAGACTGTGCAGCTGAGAGCGTGTCGATGAAGTCCGGGACAGCACGTGCCATGCGGTATCTGTTCACGTTCATCACACACGCGCGAGAGGCTTAAGCGCTTCATCCTCAGAAAGCCTCCTGGATAATTGTGGTGGGACTGCGCTTTCACCAGCAGATGGAAACAGAATGCTTTTAATCACGTAAAGCTGCTGCGGGTTTGGGTTTGTTCCCTGCAGTACAGCACAGCCCGCCGCTCAGACTGGTCTGGTGCTGCTCTTCAGCTTAGGAAAATGCTTTACAAAAACTCATTATCCCCCTCCTGTTTAACCCCACTTGTCATGGTCAGGGTCACTATGGGGCTCATGAGTTGAGGTCTCTGTTGTAGAGCTTGGTGACAGCCGGTTGTACCTGTGGGATGCCAGCTGTAAATCGAGCACGAGTCAGGGTCACCATGACTAGGGGCTAGCAAATTGCCTCGTACCACCCAGGCACCCTGCGGTTTATGATTAAATAATAATTAAAACATTTACATTAATTCAAATATCTAATCAGCCAATCACATGTAGACATGATCAAGACAAGCTGCTCAAACTCAGACCGAGCATCAGAATGGGGAAGATTTAAGTGAATGTAGATAGTTGGCTAATAGTTTGCGATTTGAACGCAGTCAGGTTGCGAATAAGAATAAGGTACTGCATTTTGAACCAGAAGGTCGAGGGTTCAAGTCCCGTCACAGCCAGGCTGCCTCTGTCAGACCCTTGACCAAGATCCTTCAGTTGCTTGGACTGTATCTGTCTTAAATCGCCTTGGATGAGGACGTCTGCTAAATTGGTACGAGTTAAATATAACATACGCAAGTTTATTTTTGAAAAGGAATAAAACCAGCTCTCTAAAGCCAATCTAGGTCGTTCTGGATGATGTAATCGACTGTTTTTCCCCCAGGAGCCTCGTACAAAGTCTAAAACATTTCTTTCATCGTTATGTAACGTGTCATAACTTCTGTATGAATCATGATATTCGTAATCGGTGCATCATGAGCAAGATCTGGGGATGGCGGGGAAGCTAAACACGTGGAAAATGTACAGTCTGGAAGTGGAGCAGCACTTTGGTTCCCTTTATCTGTTAATTAGTAAACTTTAATGAGTTTTATTCTTGCTCTTCTAAGGAGGGCAGACGGGGATCGCTGCCTGCTTCTGCATAGCTGCAGATTTGAAAAGCGTCGCTTTAGCTTTAACAGCTTAGCAGTCCGAGGTTTCCGAGACCGGATCAAACAGGGTGCAACCCCTTTTGCCCAGCCCGAGAGCTCTGGGAATCATAGGGCTTTTTCGTCTCCTGCTCTCGTTATACCATGGCGTCAGGCCCAAAAAACTCAGAACAAACCTCTAACGTTGTGGAGGATCCGCTTTTCAGTTTGAGGAGGTTTTAATCAGCTCTCATTAGGAGTTTCCTTCCTTCCTCTGCACGGGTCATTTGATGACAAGCACACAGGCTGTGGAGAAAGTCAATTAAGATCAAGATCACGTAAACAAAAACATCCATGCGGCGCACGGCGGGAGATGGAGAAAAGAAATAAAAAATTCAGAGCGCCTAGCGGTGGGTCCGGGACTGGGAACACTTGTAAAAGAGACAATCTCTTTACTGGTATGAGGAGGAGACCAAACCTCCTTGAATTTAAGGAGAAGATCCAGAACACAAGCAGTAGCAGCGACATGGCTCAAACCCAGGACTCTGGAGATGCACAACACCAACAAAACCTGCTGTGCCACCATGCCACCCTGTTTGACCCATGTAATTTTAACCAACCCCTAAGTTAGCGCACTATAGCCTCACCTCACCTCTAATCTCATCTATCACTGATCCTCTCACTGGTTTCTGTATGTTTTGGTATGTTCTCCAGTTTCCTTCTAACATTCATCTCTCAATAACATGCCAGTAAGCAGATATATGGGTCACTTGGCACCATTTGCCTACTGGCATGACTTGTAGGATACAAGACCTCCACATAGACACTAGATGAGGCTCAAACCCAGCATCCAGAACACAACCTGCTGAGGAACAATGCCACCCTATTTAAACAATCCTTATCTGAGCATCTGCCACACAGCTCTGAGGACCTGGTTTGATCTCCATTCAGGTTGTTACCTGTGTGGAGTTTGGGTTATTCTCCCGGTTATTCTGTTGACTTTCCACCTAGTCCACCCAAAAAGATGCCCATAAGAAGATCTAGGGTGACACAGCACAGTCAGTAGTCCTACTGGCATGGTTTTGGGAGGTGTGAGGTCTTGGAAATAAAACCTGCAGACACAAGATGAACATCCAGAGTTCTATACAGACAGTAACTGGTGGCAAACACTGGATGTGCCACCATGCCACCCTATCTAATTAAGGGTTAAGTGGGCAGCACCGCAGCTGGGATTCTTAGGAATTCTAGTTTGTTCGTCTTGGTTCGTCTACCTGAAATGGAGGGTCCTCCAGACTCACCACGATCCTCACTAGGATAAATCATCTGCTAATAGATTCAGCTTGGAACGCAAGTCTGAAACAATTTGGTCGTCTTTTCTTGACTTCTAAAGTAAGCCAGAACCAAAATGGCCTCCCACAGGCTTCCACAGACCATTGACCTGCCTTCCGTTGCTGCCAAGCACTTCATTAAGAAGACATCGTGTCCCCGGGATCAATTAGAAATGAGGATTTGAACGCATTCATTAAGCATCGCAGCATAAAACCATGACCTATTTTTATGCGTACATATCTGTATCCTACACAGTTTGGGCGAAATAAATCTGATTGGTTTCAAATCAGTAAATACAGGTACGTGTTGTTTAAGGTCTGCATTACGTTCTGTGAATAAAGACGTTGACATTAGCATAGTCACGTAGCAGTTTAGATAATTTGCCCACAGTGTTGTGTAGTGTACAGTGCAGTAATTCTTACCTTTGTATCGTTTATAAAACTTGAAACACTTAATGAAAACTAAAGCAAAAGGAACGCTACCGTGTTGTTTTCTGCCTTCAAGACTGCGATTCTCTTTTCTCTCAGCAGGTGTCGCAAGAGTTCGCTCGTACTAGTTTCTGTCATTCAGGAGTTTATTAGATATAAATAAGACCGATTTTTTATATTGTTATAGCGAACGAATGTTGATCGGTTGGATGTTTAAATGTAGTTTGACTGTAGTTGATTGGATAACCGGTTGAAATGTAGAAAGCAGACCCTGCATCAACGCGGGACAAACATTAGAAAAGAGAGATTAATATTTCAGTTGGTAAAATGTGTTTAACTGGAGCAACAGGCAGCTTCTCATTTCTCAAATAACTATGTCTGAAGACGTATCCCGTGGTTGTGGAAGAGTCAGCGTGAAAAGTATGATTCAGAAGAATCAAATTATTGCTGTACCAAAAGCAACAAAGGAGTAAAGAGACGCTGAAGTGAATAGAATTGAGTTAAGAATTGTCCGGAATGGTAAACAAATGGTCCGATGAGTCCAGATTGACTCTGTTCCAGAGCGATGGGGACATCAGCGCCTTAACCCCATTGAGTCTTTTGGATGTTCTGAAGAAGCCATTACCGAGTGGTTCTTACATGATTTCTTACAAGAATGTACAAGTAATCAAAGCTTCAGGCGATTCCGACGTAATATTAGTGTGCGCCTGTTTTTGGAATGTGATTTTCTGTACTGTATCACTACTCATAAGCAGAAGAAGTCCCAGGCAGGTCATGTATTACTTGTATTTTCTTATCAGGGCTTACCTGCTGAGGTGGAAGTAATAGCGCAGCTGCTGGGGAATATTGCGGTGCCGGATCAGACCTATATCACAAGCTTAGAAAGTCATTTTGTCATCCCGCTCCATGCTCGGAATAAAAGCACAAACCCCTACAATGAAAACCTTCTCATAAAGGAACGTTACAGTGTTTTGGGAAGGACATGGAGTCCTCACAGATCTTTCTGCTGTGTTCCTCTCCGTCGTTTATTCCATTATAAAGCATGAAACGCAAGATTTTCCAAATGCAAGGTTCAGTCCAGCCCTTCAAGGGTCCTGTCCTGTTCCTCTGGGTTACATCCTGACCTTCAAATGTCCTGTCCTGTCCTGTCCTGTTCATCTGGGTCCTGTCTCAGTCCTGACGTCCAAGGGTCCTGTTCTGTTTATCCGGGTTCCATCCTGACCTCCAAAGGTATCGGCCTGTTTATCCATGTTCCATCTCGACCTCCAAGGGTCCTGTCCTGTTTATCCGGGTTCCATCCTGATGTCCAACGGTCTCGTCCTGTTTATCTTGGTTCCATCCTTGGCACTAGGTTCCATCCGGGAGTGTCCCATCATTTTGGTCTGGGTTCTGTCCTGGCCCCCAAAGGGTTTGTCCTGTTCATCTGATTTTGGTCTCTTCCACTAGGGTTTCATCCCGACATTCAAGGATCCCATCCTGGTCATCAAGCTTCTGTCCTGACCTCCAAGGGTCCATCCTGTTCACCCAGGTCTTTCCCCAGCTTACAGATTCTGTCCCGGCCTCCAATGCTTCCACTGTGTTCATCTGGCTTCTGTCCCGGCCCCCAAACGTCTTGTCCTGCTCATCCATGTTTGGTCTCAGTCATCGGGGTTTCATCCTGGACTCTGAGTTCCATCCCATTAATCTGGGCTCAGTCCTGGCCTCCAACAATCCTGCGCTGTTCAATCAGGTTTGGAACCAGATACCGGGTTCCATCCTGGCTTCCGAGGATCCTATCCTGTTCATCTGGTGATGGTCTCAGAGATCGGGTTTCTTCTTGGCCTCTGGGTTCAGTCCTGGCCTCCAAGGGTCCTGTCCTGTTTCCGAATATCCACCTCACCAGGAACTTCTGTGTTTCAGCATTCCTTGGTTTGGTTCATCTCAGGCATAAGATACAAGATGCAGGAGCTTTGATATGGACTTGATGATGATAGGTGAAAAGAAAGAATGAGGTTTCAGGGTAAAGGCTATTGTGTGTGTGTGTGTGTGTGTGTGTGTGTGTGTGTGTGTGTGTGTGTGTGTGTGTGTGTGTGTGTGTGTGTGTGTGTAAAGAATATATAGTTGCATAATATGGCCGGGGTTCAAAACGATGTGCGCGAGGCTTAATCCTTTGGCCACAAGGGCATCCAATGCAGTCGCATAATCACACCCTCCCCCCACGCCGGATCCCGAATGCTCGGTGAGCACGTCACCACGCTGGGCGGGGCTTCTCGGACCCAAAGGCGAGGGTTTTGAAAGGCTTTATGAGTTCTCCAGCGCAGAACCGTCGCATTCGCATGCGCTCCGGTGTGCGGGCTGATTGTGCGCGTTCCGAGCTCGAAAAACAATTCGTTCGGGGCGGAAAAAGATTCCAGGGAAGGCGAGGGCCCGCGCGTGGCGTCCAAGGCGTCTGACTAGGCACAGAAAGAAGCACACGACCTGGCAGAAACAGAAAAGCGCCCCGTGGCCGGAGGAACAATGCACGAGCATCAAGTTTTGGTAATATGAGGCGCGGATCGTTGCAGGCGGAGACTGAGCGTTGATGCATCAAAACATCGCCAACCATCGCTTGTAATCGCCCCGTTATTTCCTGCACGCTCTTTATTTTCTATCACCGAGCAAGTTTCCCGGTCCTCCTCCTTCCCCCCTTCCCGGAGACCCCCGCGATGAATTACCAATCGAGCGTCCCGGTCTCGGGCATCTCCCCGCCGTCTCAGCCGACCATGCCCGCCCCGGGTGCGGTCCCAGCTCCAGTCCCGGTGCCTGTTCCACAGCCCATGGCGTCCCAGTTCGGCTCCGGATCGTCAGGCAGCTCCGGGCCGGGCCAGTTTGGCTCGGGAGGGGGTTCGGGCCCCGCGGCTCAATCCGGCGCAGCGGGCTCGCAGTTCGTGCTGTCCAACTCCGCGGCGATTCGAGCCGAGATCCAGCGCTTCGAGTCGGTCCACCCGAACATCTACGCCATCTACGACCTGCTGGAGCGCATTGACGACCTCGCGCTGCAGAACCAGATCCGCGAGCACGTCATCTCTATTGAAGGTAAGCGAACGAGCGAGCCGTGCGCGCGCGAGGCTGTGTTTCTAACGGCTTTTCTGAAAGACCGGTTAGCTGCTCCTGCTAACATATTGGTTTGGTACCGTTTTGGGGCAGAATATGACCAGAAAACCCGTTTGAGACCGTATTAATAATGTTTTAACACTTTTATATCACGTTATGTTTGACTTTTAAAGAATAACCGTTACTAAACTGCCCACCAGTATGTCAGTCAAAGACACAGAGTAGCATTGCGGTGTTTACTCACGTTAAACCTTCTCTCACGGCACGTATCTCGGAAGGAAAAGCTTATTTTCCACTTCATTTCAACGTTATTTACCGTTCTTGTGTCCGCCTAACTACATGGTATACGCTGTAGTAGATCTGTTGCTATGAACCGCCAGTGGAAATGGACCAGCTGTCACCAGATATTGTGTAGGTGGTGAACCATTCAGTGCAGCACTCGCACCTCAGTCTGTACAGTACATTTATTGACCATTTGTTGGTACAGCTTGTACCCAAGCGCATCAGCATCAGGTTCTAACCACTGGACCCCTTATGGATGGATATATTTGGTGACTGGACTGTTCTCAATGCATCCTTGAGACCCTAGTAACAAACACTACCATGTTATTGTGTATGCTCTTGTGCTGACGATGACACCCCCACCCACGGTACGTTACCAAATGGAAATCGTTCCAAAAACAAGTCGACTAGCGAGCATTGGGTAGTGTGAGCCCTGTTTACAATATTTATAAAAGGGTCAAGTGCCTACCTCGGTCCAGCATCTGTCATGACGTCAATGGTGACATGGCAATGTTTATCTCATATCTAACAGGGCTCGACTTTGCCTTGTGAAGCCCCACATGGGATTCGAACCCAGCCTCTCAGGATCTGCCGTTTCTAAGAGCTGGCTCTAGTGGTGTTGGTGTTGTTCAGTGTTGGTTGGTAACTCTGTCGAATATCTCCGTTGGCTTGCCGATATGAGCCAGGACCTGGAAAAGGCGGTTTCTGAGGACCTGGGTTTGAACCCCAGGCTGGGCTTGCAGATTACATGGCGATGGGACCCTGTACATGGTGTACCTATGCCTATAAAGGTCTTAATTGGAACCCTGAGCAGAAAGTTTCAATAACATGCCTGGATTTGTACTCGTCATCACTTGAGATGACACCAAGTACCTGAGGTTCTGCAGCAGAGTCTCATTAAGAGCTGACGGTCATGACGCATTTCGTTAATGTAGCCCATGGTTGCACAGTCTATTCTCATCACCTGACGCTGTACCTTATTTGACCATTGCTGCATTGGTTTATAGGAAGATTTATGAGCATTTTAATTGGTATTGACAAGGAAAAGTGGAAGTCATGCTCCTGTCCTGGCTGTTAATCCCCAATCCCGAATCAATCAGAGCTCTCCGGTCGGACCGGGGCTGAGCAGGCCATAGCGGGAGCAGCATTATTTGTTAAATAAATAATGGATTAGAAACAAAGACTGTAAATGTTATGCAATGGGTTCCTGGAAAATAAAAACAAGGTCATGGATGTTAAATATCGTTTCTAGACTGAAATGATTCTGTTTATTTAACTCCTTTATTAACTTCTCCTCTAGGCTTAAGTAGGTTTGGTCCTTGTTTGGTCTTGTTCCTCCCAAGGGTTCTTCCTTCTAAGGGAAGTTTAGGGAGTTTTTCCTTGCCACTGTCACCCTAGGCTTGCTCAGTTAGGGCTGTGGACCTAGATATTTGCAATGCTGCTTTGAGACAATACTTCAGTGTAAAATACGCTTTATAAATAAATTTGACTTGACATGTTTACAAGGTTTGGGTTTGGAAAGACAGACGTTGCTCGAAATGTGGGGATCTGCAAACTGTTGGAAATCGCCTGTTAACGTTTATCGTGTCTCCATCTGCGAACGACCTAAATTTCATGAGTCAGCCGACCACGAAAGACCTAAAGCAGCAAAGTTGAGCGCTTTCCAACAAGAAAATTGATGGATGTTGAGGTGTAACGAGCGGCGTCCCCAATTAAGTCGCAAACAAACACTCCTAACGAGAACCGGCGAAGACTTTTCCAAATGCGTTTTGTAAAGGATGCGAAATATCGTCTGCATATCATTATCGTCACGGTCCCAAAAAATATCGCCTACGCCCTATTGTGTACTTTCTATTGAAGTACCGGCAGTTGAAACCAGAGCTTTATTACTATAATAAGAACAGCAGGTTCTTCGAGGAATCGTTCCAGGTTTTAATATCAGTTGCGTTCATTATATACGATAGGTGACCTTCTTAACATGATCCAACACGTTCGAGGAACTCTTTTGTGTGTAAACCAGTGTTTAAAGGGATTATTTCCTCTCCTTTCTGCAGAATAAAGTGAATTAATTACAGTGCCGCTGGTGGTTGGTCTACATTAGAATGTCAGTGTGTGTATTATTTATGGTGTGTGTGTGCAGGCTGTGCTTCTGAACATGGTGAAAGCTGTAGATTCTCCTCCTGTAATCCTAAACATATTTAATTTATTCGTACATGAGACCTTCTTTAGATGTTCCGATCCAGCCTGGATGATCGTCGCTGGTTAAGCCCTTCCCTCGCTGCTTGGTTTGAGTTGTGGGGTCAGCGGGCACTGACACACCCGCTCCATCATAATCCCGCTCTTAAAGACCTTGTGTGTTTGCCCTGAAGCCCTACAGGGCGCCTGACGAGTGCCAGTCGATGCTGACTCATCGGGCTTCACGCGAAGCAGGTTGGGACGCTACGGGAAACGTAGCAGCTGAGCGCTGATGGAAGGGATTCGTATCGCGGTGCGACAGCACGATGAATTTTTGAACGCACCCAGCTGATAAGAAGAACAGAGTCTTTGGTTTTTTTTCATCAGCGTTTGTTTTGGAGCGACTTGTAATAAAATCATCTTCGTACCTTAACCGCGAGTGCGTGACTCCACCCAGTGCCACTGACCAACGCTGGTCAACGCTTGGCCCTGCAATTAAAAGCAATGACTAGAAACAGGTTTAAAATTGTAAACAAAATGATGAATTGTAGCTTCACCGTGTCTCAGGTAACCGGTTGAAAATTTCCTTTTAATTTTTGAAGAATAACAATTAAAAATAGTGTACGTTTCTTGTTGTGAACAAAAATAATCTTTGAAGGAGAAACTTGAAGGAGTTTTAAACGTTACTGCCAAATAACATGTGCTATACTAAGGGTTTCACCAAATTTAAGAACGAAGTGCTGCTTTAAATCAAAGTAAACAAATTCAGTCAGAATGGAAGATGGGTCAAAGTCAAAATGGAGCATTGTCTATATGTAGCGTTACATTTTTAAATGATCTTCTAATATCTAAGGCCAATCCCAAATTGAGCGAGCCTAGGGCGACAGTGGCAAGGAAATTCCCTAAACCTTATAAGGAAGAAACCGTAGTGGTGGACCATCTCTGGAAACGTTTGGAACAAGACCTTTAAAAAGACGTTTAAAACAGCGGAATCAGCCAGTTATTGGACAAAAAATTTGGAATCGGCGAAGAAAATTGCGACCGAAGTTTTGGGAGCTGCTACAAAGTTTTTGTTTTCTAATTAAACAGCACAGGACACGCTTTATTGTTGAGTCATTCCCTTTGAGCTGTGCTGTTCTTCAACGTCTCATTTCCGGGCATTTTGAGCCGTCGTGTCGCTTCTCCGAGTCCTTCATTCGCGTGTTATCGGTGTGTTCCTGATCACCGCGTCTCCAGCACTGGCGGTTCTCACAGGAAATGAAATCTGGGAGTCGTGAATAGTGGCGGTTATGAGTGACGAGAAGCGGCGTGTGCGTACGGCTTTTGTTTGGTCACGTCTCGCTTCGCTTTTCACGCCCGCTGACCTTTCCTGGTTTTGAGCCTGAAGCTCGGGGTGGAAATGGTTGAATGTTTGCTGCGTCACGGTTTGGGTCCGAGCAGCTGCTGCAGCACGGCTTGTAGAGACGGAGACGTTACGGAGGGAGATGGCTCATGTGCGAGTGCACACCCACCTGCATGCCTGGACTGCAGCCTCTCTCTTTTTTTTTTTTTTTTTTTTTTTTTTTTTTTGCCGCGGTCCTGCGTTAAAGCGCACAGCCTGTTGCTTAGGAACGGCGAGCTCTTAGTTTTGCTAAAAGATGAAAAGAGTCGAGAAAGGGAAAGGACGAGAACCTGGACGTGATTGGGCCTCTTTATTATCCACGCCCCAGGAGCTCGGGCGTGCAAACGGAGTCTGCAGAGGATTTCAACGCCTTTTATTCTGATGCCTGATGGACCGGACCTTCCCGTGCACTAACCGGCCCGTGTGTTTCACCAGGCCTCGGTGCGTTCGCACGTGAATGATGTTTCCGACGAGAACGTTTACAAAGAGCTCATCATTCACGGTCCCTAAATCTAGGCTGGCATATGCGCGTTGGCATATGGCGATGCATTTTTCATTTTTGGTTCTTGGCGTGATCTGCTCTCGAGGATCCAGAAATGGCCTCACTATCATTTCTGTTATCGGTTCGATCTTGTGGAATCGATGACGAAATACAGCCGTGGGACTTCAGGTCGGGTCACATCCTGTTCCAACAAAGCCCTTGATGCTTTCATTGGAGGCCACGGACCTGATTTTAGTCCTCCGATACCTGGAATTGTTTATCAGAGAGATGGCGTCGGCGTTAATGGCTCTGGTCCTGTGAATACCAGATTAGATTATTTTTTTCCTTCCACCTTTTTTTTTCCGGTAATTGGTTCGTGCTGAACATCCATTATGTCGGTCAGGAACAGGAACAGTCGTGAGGTCCATCCCAATTAAAAACAACCTGACAAAAACACGCTAGGTTTAGAAATAATGGACTGTTTGGTAGAATTACAGCAGAACCTCGGAAATCGAGCTTAATCCCCCGAGCATATTTCCCCATAAGAAGTAACGTAAATAGGATCGCTACACATTTTACCGATGTTCAAGTTCAAATTTCTGATCGAAATTTGAATCGTTCGATGTCCAAATGGGTCAAATAAAGAAACGTTCACATTCTGAGGTTCCACGTTTTTTTTTTTGTGTGTGGTTCATGTCTATAATGACGGTATCTTAAACACAAACTCTGAAAATGCGACATTATTTTCTATGCCCTGTTCCTTATTTGTGAACTGTCACCAACGACAAAGTCACTGACCAATGGGCGTCGCTTCTGGTGTCGGCATAGCAACAACCAAGGTGTCGACGAACGTCAGAAAGACAATGTGGTCTGGCATCTACAAAAACGATTAAAATCTGGTTCGAATGTATCTGTGAAAGCACTTTGTTATAAATTTTTAGTTCTAAGTTTCAGTGCCTTGGAGCCCCCCATGAGTATCTAAGAAAGGCTGAGCACACAGGCCAGAAGGACACACACATTACAGCTCTTTTCTTTGTTGTCTTGAGCTTACATTTATAGCATTCAGCAGACGCCCTTATCCAGAGCGACTTACAATTGGTACAGTCTTACAATCCAAGCAACTGTGGGTTAAGGGCCTTGCTCAAGGACCCAACAGTGGCAGCTTGGCAGAGGTGGGGTTTGAACCCTGGACCTTCTGGTCCATAGTAAAGTACCTTACCTGCTAGGGTACCATAGTCTCACACAATTATGGAGATACTGGGGATTGAACCCAGGACCGACGGGTGGTTTTGAGCCGAAAAAGTATATGTGGCTGAATATTTCAGGTGTTTTTTTTTTTTTTTTTTTTTTTTTTTTTTTTTGCATCGTCTTTGGTGTGTGGTGGATTTTAGACTAGGATTTTAGGGCTGATTTAATAAAACCTCGACAAACGATTATCCCTTGAAGAATTATCGCCATGAACTGACTGTTACTGTCTGTAAGTAAAAAAGTTAGATTTATTCATAAAGCACTTTAAAACAAACCAAGTGCTGTACATGGAGCCCAAATTGCACGTAACACAAAACATAAAGTATAATACAAGACTAAATATACAAGCAAACAAAAAATAGTAGTAAGAGACTATGGTATCTGCTTCGCCTCTGAATGGGGTCCCTTTTGGATTCGGCGGTTGTGAAGCTTTGCACGCTCTCGATCTCAGTTTTGAGATCGTCCTCGGCGTCTCCCCAGTCCGGCGTTCGTGATCATGCTAATGAGGGCTATTGACCTCGGCTCGTTTCTGGAACGCTGCTCGCGGTTACGAAACTCTGTGGCGTCAGTCGGCGCTCTCGGCACGAGGCGGTTCTTTCCATCGCTTGGTGCCGCCGCGGTGAAAATCTGGCGCTGGAGAAGAGAAAGTGGGCTCATTGTTGGAGCGAGACAAAGCCACTTTCATTCCGGGATTTATTTTGGTCTCTTTAAAGCACACGTGTCCTGACGCTCTGCCGCAGAGACCCGCGGCCGCTGCGAAGGTTTTAGGTTTAGGGTGTCTGGAAGAGGAACTGGTTAAGGAATAAAGCTGAATACGTCAATATTTCACCCAGATCTTTTTAAATAGTGCCGTTTGATACGTGTAAGGTGATGAATCGAGTTCCTGGAGGCAGCTGGAGTTTGGGCACAGGTGCCAGATTAGGCGGAGTGATGGATCTCGGAGGGAGTTCCGGATAGGCATCTGGAGCCGAGTGCTGGAGCTCGTCGTCTGTACCTGCAGGGCCGCTGAGCAACAGATGGCATGTGATATGAAAAGTCGAAGCTGGGAACAAACCTGCCAGGAACCCTGGTTCTGCTCGGCACGGGGACGGGCACGTCCTCTCTGCAGATTTCGGTCGCTCTGAGGACGAGGTGTGGGCTTTTCTGCTTTCCTGGATCCTCTCAGGGCCCGGTGATCGTGTGAACTTGGAGCATCGGAGCTTGGTATGTGGGCACCGGATGACTAATTGGACTTGGCACGATCTATCTAGGGACTTGAGTCAAGTGGAAAATAATTGAATTTCTTGACGGCGTTTATAGAACGGGGCCGTGTCACAGATTTAACACAAGGTCGTTCAAGGGTGTTCGTTCCACCGAGCAGAGAGCAGCAGGCTCGCTTTATTTCGGGGCGTCTCGCCCGAGTTGCTGTCATAAGCACTTGGTTTTCTTTATTGGGAACTCATGAGCGCTCGGATTTTGTTCCGCGCTTCATTTCGCCGCAGACTGAACCGATATCCGCGTTAATATCCCTGCGCTAATCCCTGAGCCTGCGCTTAAACGTTCAGTAATAATAAATGTGACGAATGAGGAAACCCAAACCCCTGTGGTGACTTTATTAAACACGTTCTCATCTTCGACCGGATCTTTCACTTTCATAATGTTTCTAATAAATCAGTGACGAACGGATCCTGCGGTGTGGAACCAATAAATGTTAGAGAGAGTCAAAATACTGCAAACTGCCATCGTTTGTATATAGGGGACAAAAAGAAAGCATTTGCGTTGGTCTGTATAATAACCGCGCTCTCACCCACAGCTCCACAGAGGCCCGGTCCTGTGTTGCCTGTGTGGATTTGCATGTTCTCCCCTGTACGAATAGGTTCCCGACTAAATTCCATAGACGTGTCTGGTCAGTCCATCTTTAAATTCTCATCCTTCACTATAGGGTGTTTCCAGCCCTGCACCCTGTGCTGCCAGCTCATGGCCGGATATCTGCAGTTATCAGATTATTTAGGCGGTCATGTCCGCAGCATGCTCTGATCTAGAAATCAGATTAAGAAATCAGGTAAAGAGCTGGATTTTTACTCAGTAATCCGATTTCTCAGAGCAATCGGTTTTCTTAGTCTGTGCATGACCCACAAGGTTGCCAAGTCCACTTATTCTAAAGACTTGGCATAATTTGGGCTGTTTTTCCATTGTGTGATTATTTTTTTTTATTGCGGGATCTGGCAACCCACGGAATAAAGCTTTCAGCTACGGAACATGTTGTGGAGACTCTGAAATGCAGCATATACTGAAGAAAATGAAGAATTTTGATTGTTTAATACTAGTTTGAAGTTTACGTCACATTTCTCTGTGAGATTATTGGTCAGTTGCAAAGTAGAGATCGGATTTATTTATTTATTTTTCTTGTCTGATTACTCAAGTGCACATTTGTCCTAACAGTGAATATTTTTGAATAAGGCACTGATCTTTATCTTAATTTTTGGTTAACAAATGCATGAAACAACCTCGGGAATCGGCAGATTATTCGACTGTCAGTATAATCGTTTGTTGCTGTGGCTGAAACCGAAATCTCAAACGATGTTACTGAGAACATGTGAAGGAAAAACCATCAAATATTTCCCTGTTCCCAGTGTTTTGAGCTGGTGTAGCATGCAAGTCCTAAACCCTGGGGTGTTTTTCGGTGGAGACCCCATTAGTGTGGAGCGTTGCTGATGTTGTCTTTTTGTTTGAGCATCACTCAACACTCCTCAGCCCTCAACGGCTTTTAAGCTTTGAAGCTGCCATTACACGAGCCGCCCCAGTCCCAGGTCGTCCCGGATCGCAGTCGGCCTGCAGGAGCTCGATTTATCGAGTGGTCTGAGGACGTCTTGCTTTGGGAGTACGGTCTTTGAACTCCGCCTCCTCTCGGCTTGTACCCTCTTCTAATGGTCTTTTGTGACTTGTCTGCAGAGGCAGCTGGAGAAACGCTTTGCAACATTTGGCTCCGTGCTGTGAGTTTTCTCACTTCCAGCCCTCGTTTGTTCTCGGGTAATGGCTGCTCTGGGCTTCTGCTGTCATTTTCTGTTTCGTGTTCCGAGATACAAGACCAATTGTTACTGAGCTTTGATCAGATGCTGCTTTTTGTCTTTGAAATGAGCAGCGTAATTTGGCTTCGTGAAGTTCTCGCTTGCATAACCTCCGTCTTTTTTTCTGAAGTTTGGAAAACTGGAGAGCGAAAAACGTTTTTATTGGAGCACTAACAAAAGCAGACGAGCGCAGCCTTTAAAACCTGAGGGTGTGTGTGTGTGTGTGTGTGTGTGTGTGTGTGTGTGTGTGTGGGGTAAACGCACATTATGACGTCACAGATCATCATCATGGTTTCTTCTCTAAGATCTCGGCCGAGATGTGAGTGTGTGAAGCGGTGCCCCAGGACTGAAATGTGATCCTTTTGTTTACATCAACACTTCCTGTGTTCCACATAAGCTCAGCGCCGCAGCCGGGGGTCGCGTGACCCCGCCGAAAACAGGCCTTTTATCGCCACGGTAGTTTGGGCGGGAAGCTTTCCTGCGCAGACGCTGAAGCTTTTTAAGGGAGGAACAGCAGGAGTGGAGCCGCCGGTGCAGTTTTACGTCCACCTGTCCTGTTTTGGTGACGTTTGGATTGATGGAACCAGACGGTTCTGCATCGGATCCGCTCCGGATACGGGAGGGCATACGGATAGAGACGAGACGCAAGACTGCAGCAGCGCCTTTGCTTCTAGCTGTTATTGTTTGTTTTGTTTTTCCCATATATAAAAGTCCGGCTTCGGTCCACGAGATGGAATCTGAAGGATCTGGCAACATGAGGGCAGAGCCGAGCTCAAGCACTCTTGGGGATGATGGAGAGCGAGACAGAACACCCAACCCAAGATCGAGCACAGCCCGATTAAAGGCTAAACGACGCGGCGGAACAGGGACAGATGATGGCAGATCTTGCGGCCGAGGTTTAAAGCGCGCCCACATCGTCCACGGCATCCCAATGACCTTCCTCTCGCAACGTCGCCATAGTAACGGCTCTCTTAAGCTCGAGAGGGGAAGAAAAATGCGTGCTTTCGTTATCGGCGTGAATGATAAACAGCCTCCTTGTTTTCCTTCGCTGTCGATGCGATCGGGCGCTCCGTCTGCAGTACGGTCTTGCGCCAAAGTCTTGGCACCCTCGCTCGAGTACCCGTCACGCACGGGCAATAATTAAGACGCGCTAATGAACCTGAACGCCAGTTTATTCTGCACTCACACGCAGTAAAGAGGCAAACGAGCAGGACGGAGATCTGCAGAAGCCGGGAGCAGGGGTCAGTGTGTCCAAAAACATTCAGACGCCACAAACCTCATTATCAGTAGTGGTGGAACCGAGGCTCTAAGCCCAGTGCATTGATATTGGTGTCCAACCTTAGTTCTAGACCATAATAGTTATGTAGAGTTGGATTTGTAGCTACTGATCTGTTTAAATATCCAGTCTAGGATATTTAAGGAACCCCGTACTGGATTGGACCCCGTTCACAGTGTACCTGTGCCCTCGCCCAGAGAATTCCGAGTAGCTGAAGTGCCTCAACTGTTGAGCTTTCCTCTTTTTAAGTGAACAAAGATAAAGATGCCTTTAAACAGTCGAGAAGCTTTTCGGAAAAGAGCCAATTTCCCCTGACCTGCCACGCTCTGGAAATAAAGGTCTCACTTAGCTCCTCAAACACGCTACAGGAGGGCACGCTGGCACAAACGAACACCCCGACCTCGATGTACTTTCAGACGTGCTCCGAGTGCAGATGTGAGATTTTAAGAAGATGCACGAATCGAAGCGTAACGACGTACCACGTTTGATTTGAAATGCAGACGAAGGATGGCACAGCAGATCCTGGCTGGCATCGCATAAAGGGTTATTGCGTCACTCCTGCAGCCTCGGAGCACCATTTCTCAGTTTCTGATGAGCATGGAGGTTCGAGGCGGGCAGATTTAACGTGTTTTTTTTTTTTTTTTTTTTTTTGCACCAGTGCACCGAGAGGCCGAGTCGGGCGAGGCGTGGATCGAAAGTGCACCGTTCAGCAGGATCAGCGGGTCTTCGAAAATTCACTCTGCGCTTCTCTTTAATCTTGTTTAGAGCTCCGTATGTGCAACTCGGAGAAAAGCCAGAAGGCCCCGGGGACTTCTTTTTATTGGTGATAACTGCGTTATCCCTTTATTTCATACGTCAGGGCTGTGGACTCTCTTATAGCGAAATCCTCCAGCCTGCATCATCTCCTGCATTTACTCTCATTTGATGCTTCGCCGACGCTCCTGTCGTCTCGGAGGCGCCTGAATATTAAGCAGGCATATAGGGTCAGGGTTCCAGCAAGGAAAAGAGAGGATTTGTTTCTTGAACGGGTTTTACTGAACACCAAACTTGACGTGGTTTCTTAAAAACTACGCACCCTGGTTTAACCGATCACCAGAAACTTTGGTAGGGAAACCTAGAAACATTAGACATGGGCCACGAGGGCATAACGCAGACCCAGCTCCCACACCAAGAACGGGAGGGAGAAACATCTGGGAAACACACGTGGTGCCTGAAGGCCAGCGTGCGTTCCTGAGGTTGGTTCCGGATGTGCGTTCCCAGAATTCCCGGTTTCCTGGGCTTCCCTAGCACTGTGAATTCCAGTGTGTCCCTAAATGTGGTCCCTTGCTCATAATGTCCAGTGTGTCCAAAGATCTGTGGTTCCTGGCACCTTAAGTCCAGTATTTGTCCCTAGATGTTTGTTTTCTGTCACCTAATGTGTGGTTTCTGGCTTCTGACGTCCAGTTTGTGGTTCCTGGCCCCTAAAGTCCGCTGTGTGACCCTTGGTATGTGATTGCTGGCACTATTTGTCCCTAGATGTCTGTTGTATGTCCCAAGAAGTGTGTTCTTTGGACCCAAAGTCCAGTGTGTCCCTAAATGTGTGATTCCTGGCACCAGTGGGTCACTGGATGTTTCTGGGCTTCTGAGGTCCAGTGTCTGTCCCAGGGAATGTGGTTTCTGGAGCACGGAGGCCACATTGAGTCCCTGCATTTGTGGTTCCTGGCTTCTGGCATCCAGTGGATGTGTTTTCCCACTGAGTCCAGAGTGTGTCCCTAAATGTGTGGTTCCTGGCTCCTATCAGGGGTATCCCTAGATATGTGTGTTCTGGCTGTGTAAGCCCACTGCATGTCCTTGGATGTGTGGTTTGTGGCTTCTGACGTCCAGTTTGTGGTTCCTGGCCCCTAAAGTCCGCTGTGTGTCCAGTGTTTGTCCCTGGGTGATTGTTTTCTGGCTCTCGATGTCCAGTTTCCAGGAGGTCTGAGCTGTCCTCAGGGCAGGGGTGCCAGGTCAGGGGCTCAGTCATATCATCTGTTGCTATTTTCAATCTTTATCGTCTTTTTTTTGGCTTTTTAGAAATAAATCTGGAGCTTAAAGTTTCACAGACAGCAGCTGATAGCTGGGGGGCAGACATGGCTTAGCTTATTCATTATTTGGTGCCAGTTGGGCCTGGTTTCAAACTGTTTTGACCAACTTGTATAAGGAATATGTTGTGTAAGGAAGGGCATTAATGTCCTGATAAATAACTAAAGGCACAGTACGAAGCCTTTAATGTCTGTCTGTCTGGACTCGAGATCATGACTCTGTTCCCAGCGCTGTTCGGCTATTTCTTGTGCGTACAGCCTAGTCAACCCTCTAAAATAACGTAAGAAGGGAGCCTCTGTAATGGTTTCTGCACTAACTGGGTGAAATATGATGGGACGTAAGAGCCGAGCATCGATTTTTCCAGCTGTGGAGCGATGGGTGCCGGAATAGCACCGCCACTCCCGTCCGCTTTGGAAGGGTTTTGAGAACTTGAGAAAGATCTGTTCGGTGAGATGTGGAAACCAGCCTGCTGCAAAGTGTGTGTGTGTGTGTGTGTGTGTGTGTGTGTGTGGGTGAAGTGGGTGGGCGGAAGAGAGAAAGCATCGGGAGCGCGCTATGTCGGCGTTCTCGTCGAATTCGCCTCCGGAAAGTTGATGTGGGAGAGCGGAGAGAGCGAGCGCGGCGTGATGGGTCTGAATAACAGTTCAGTTTCTGCGCAGTGAATGCAGAGAGTATGCAGATAGCTGGACACACACACACACACACACACACACACACACACACACACAAACTGTAAGTTGTGTTAAAGTGCAGCATTTTATTGATTTGCACCAAAGCCCGAGAGACACCTTCAGCAGCTTTTGCATGGTGTTGCCCATTTTCCATAAGTGTGTGTGTGTGTGTGTGTGTGTGTGTGTGTGAGAGAGAGAGCTTCATTGAGAGGTGCAGCAGAGCCGTGGGTGGGAGGTGGAGAGTTATGTAACGGAGACGACGTGCACAGCTGTGCTAAACTTCAGCGCTGAGAGAGGCGGAGTCTGTGGGATCTTCAGCAGAGCACGTCCATTTATTTCCGAAAGACGTGAGCCTTAATATTATTCGTAGCCCCTCCAGCATCACCCCTCGTCTCAGAGACGCCTTCAATGATGCCTCAAGTAACCTAGAGCCGCCGCCAGCCGTAACAAAGCAGCAGCGTTCCAATGAAAAGACCGAACGAATTAGAATGAGTTTCTGAAAACCTTTGTTTGGGTTTATATTGAATTTGTATTGAAGCTAATTAACGAGCCTCGGTTCATGACCCGTACAAACCAGGATGTGGATTTAAGCTGGAAATGCAAAGAAAAGTCAGTAGAGAAAATCAATCGTGGAAACGGAGAGCAACGAGACTGAAGATCAGTTTTAGTCCCATCAACCAAAATGAACTGAATCCAGATGAAATGCAATGATGCAATAAAAATAATGTTTTTAAATTATAAATGGATAAAACAATATTTTATTTTAAAATGTGTGTACAGTATATTTTTATAGTTTTTAATTAAAAAAAACATGAAGTGTAAACTGTTATTCAACATTAATTTTTAATTTATTTTTTTATCTTTAAATATACTTGGGGTATTTCAAAATACATATGTTTGTTTATAATACGTATGTTTATACATACAATATGTTTTATTTAAAAATTATATTTTTATTTAAATCAATTATAACTTTTTTTTTTTTAACTTTTTATAACTTTGTTAATTTTTTAAAATATAAAAAGAAACATTTGTTAGAAGAGTAAGAATAATAACATTTATTAAGTAAAGCTTGGATGGAGCATTATGATATTTCTCCCCAACGCTCACAGATGTTTGACTTTCATTAAACACCATCCGTGGCTGATCGGGGGTTCATTCATGGATCTAGCTCTTAGTAACCCGGCCGAGCTGCTGATGATCTAGAACTCGTACTGTAACATTT
Organism: Ancistrus triradiatus; assembly: GCA_025084515.1. Taxonomy (NCBI): domain Eukaryota; kingdom Metazoa; phylum Chordata; class Actinopteri; order Siluriformes; family Loricariidae; genus Ancistrus; species Ancistrus triradiatus. The sequence continues at coordinate 408,482 of JAJAGP010000197.1, read as the reverse complement.
CTGGCTGATAACGTTAAGGGCTTCGGCTAAGTCATTTAGAAGGGAAATTATAACGGGATCTTTTCTGAATGTTTGTCTGTCTGATAAACAGTTTTGGGAAATTCTGCCTCCCGACTCTTAGGACTGAAGCCCATCGTCTGATGATGTTTTCAGCGGCGGGGGAACCGTAGAACGGAACGGTTTAACCTAAGCGTACGCATCCGTGGCATCGTTAGGCATGTGGTGTTGGTTAAGGGCACTCCATGACTCGATGGGTATAAAAGACAGCAGGACTGTGGGCAGTGACTACTTTTCATTCCAGCACTCATAATCTGTAAAAAACAAAACAAAAAATCTGCGTCTGATGCAATTTTGTGCCAGTCGGAGCGGCTGAGTTTTGGAGAAAGGCTGACGGTAATGTGGAGCAATCTGGCAAAGGGAAGCTGCACAGGCTGTAACCGGGATGGGGCTGTCACACTTCTCAGGAAACTCATACAACACCGATTCTGGTGCCTTAACTCTGGGGAAAAGTTCAGGTAAACTCTTTAAAATGTGGCCGGCAGCACAGGACACAAGGCGCACTCTGTGCTCTGTGGCACTTTAGAGACGGCGGTTGACCCAACGCATGTCGAGAAAGCCCACAACCATATGGAGGGCGGCATTACTCCAAAGATCCCCGGAGCTCTAGAGAGACCCCTCCTGTATGGAGTGCGTCTAGGACTTGTGGGTCTTTTTCGGTTCTCCTACGCGCCAAAGGTAGGAGGTTAATTGGTGTCTCTAAATTGCCCACAGTGTCAGTCTGCAGTGGTCCTAACCTCGCTCCTGTGACGAACGGGCATTGAGACTGACGTCACGCTGAATAAACGAGTAAAGACAAATGAAACGGACGTGGAGAGAACATGCAAACTCGGGCTGGATTCGAACCCTGGCTCCCCAGAGCTAATTGAGTACTAGAAGTGCTGATGTCATCGATTAGTGTGGTTTTGTCGATTGAGTGGCACTTTCCTGCCCTTTACTCACCTGAGGCCTTGCTGATGAGTTCCTGATGCGTCATTAGCGTCGTTCCCGAAATCGAAAGGCGTCGTTTGAGGGCAGGGCAGGGCAGGGCAGGGAGCCGGGCGCTCCTTAAAAGCTCGGCCATTAGTGACTCCATTAGCATGGGCTCTTCTGAAATGTCCGGTTCGATTTGAAGCTCGTGCATCAGCTGAGAGAGTTTCTTTATTGTGTTATTGATTAATGCCCCTCGTTCTCTTCTGCCCTCCATGTGCTGCCTCTGCTTCCTCGGGCTCGCCTCTTAGGTAGGCGTTCTGCTTTCTCATGGACTCGTTCTGTTTGCTCAAATACAGAAAGAAAATGAAGCCTGAAAGCAGAGAGGCTTGTCGAACCGGGATGGGTATCGACCCAGTAACAGGGAACTCGTTAATAAAAGTTTCAGTTAAACTTCTCGGTTCCTGCTAATGCGCTTTATGCTTCTAATCCACAGCCTGGTCCCTGTCTGCATCGTGTAGTCCCGAAACGCTCCGCTCGAGTGTATGCCGAAGGCGGGCGGATGTTGGGTATAAAATAAATTGCCCTGCTTAAGGCCTTATCACGCAGAAAACGGATGTGATTTTTAACCTAGTGGGACCTCTCTTTAATTTTCCTTCTCTTATTGTGTCGGCGTGTCTTTTTCACATCATAAACTTAATAAAACAAAGACGCGAGCTGAGGTGAGTGCAGGAAGCCCGAGTTTGCTTTTAATGATCTTGAACAGCACTTGGATAAATAATCAGACGCTTCCATCCAGTCCCTGTGAGCTTTATCACCATCATCCTCCAGCCTTTCAGTTCTATCCCACCAGAGCTTTCCTTTCTCGTCCTATAAGCCCTCTGAGCTGTTCTGCCCGACGACCGAGCTCTGATTGGCCAGGCTGATTTTAATGCAGATATTAGAACAGGCTCGGATGAAACTTTTCCACAGTCGGTGTGAAGGACGTGTGCTCTTTTGCGAAACTTGGCATGAAAAGGCCTTCAAACGGTGGACCTTGTGCAGAAGGAGATCCCAGAGTCACGCTCCAGCTTTATTTGGGTTTAAACCAAATGAAAGGATTATCCGCTCAATCCAAATGACGTGACGGGCAAACTCTGTGGTCCTGATACAGAAGGGAGCTGCCGGAGCTCCATGGATTCAGGTTTTAGTTTTTGTCCTTCAGTGTCTTTTATTCAAGTCTGGGATTTGTTCTCGTTATTAACTCGTTAACTCGGGACAAACCCGGTACTGATGGATGCACGGCTGTAACCGGGACTCTCAGAACCAGTCCTAACTGGGGAACTGACACTGAAGTGTGTGTGTGTGTGTGTGTGTGTGTGTGTGTGTGTGTGTGTGTGTGTGTGTGTGTGTGTGTGTGTGTGTGTGTGGAATCTTCGTCCTATGTAACGTACAGTTAGAGACATGACTCTTCCAGCCTTTCATCTTGGCTTTGAGTAGCAGAGCTCTTCGTCCTCAGTGCCTTCCGCCTATCAAAGAACCATTTCGGTGGCGGAACCATTCCCCATTTTGTTCAGGCCTCGGCTGCTGGGCGACTACCTTCTGCTTTCATCTTTCTCTGCCGTCTAATATTAACCTCCTCGACCTGAGCAGCGGCCTTTGCCGTGGAAGATGTAATTCTGCTTCCATTAGATTCTGAGAGGCATCGGTGTCTGCATTAAGCCACGATGCTTACGCCTGAAGCTCTTCAATCTTGATCTTGAGAATCTTGGCTGAATACTTTTGAATAAAAAAGATCTGCTGTGCAAATTCAGTTAGTGTTTTGTCTTTGGTGAGCTGAAGGGGCGGGGCTTTGTATAGCGATACCGGAGAGCCAAAATGTCGGAGACACTAATTGTAGGCGTGTTCCAGACACGAGGAGGTCCGGTACGACTTCAGTCCGAGTTTGGCTTGCGAAGGGGAATAAACTGAGCCGGAGACGTGAGTGAGATGCAGGCGGTGGCGTACGAGGGAGGACGGAGCTACTGGAAGAACTGCCACAGTGTTCGGGGTTTCCTTTCTGGGATTCGTTAAAGACTCTGTGAGCCACGACCATAACTTTAGTTTTCATCGCTCACAGGCAGATAGATCGCCCTTTTTATTTTGCTCCCTCCTGCAATGTAGGTGGGTCTCCGAATGATCGTAGAGTGTAGATCTTCCTCTCGGGTCCCGTCTGTCCTCATCCGAACATCTGGAAATAAATGGAGCAGGAACAGTGTGGACTGAGACAGTTATTTAAGAGGACAAATGACTCGAGAAGCTTATTTATCACTTAGTTCGGCGAGGGCCCGGCCTGCGCTTAAAGGAAACAAAGCGCCCTGATAAATGGTCGATGTTGGAGCTCGTTCGTTATACGGTTGGTAGGGAGATTACTCAGGGCTCGAAGATAAGCTTTTAAAACTTTACTCCTCAAGATTATGGATAAAGGAACATAACTTTAGTTCAGCAAAGTATGAGTGGAAAATCGTTTGTGAGCTGTTCTTACTGTAAGAAAGAAATTTAAATGTGTAGAACTTTACTGCGGTTACTTTTAACTACGTGATTTAGTGAAAGACCAAATGGTTGATTGATATTTTTTATTTTTTTATTTTTTATTTTTGTATCTATTGCTCTCGATTTCTCGAAGTCGAACCATTCAGGCTGCCGGTGCTGGTGGTGTAATGGTGTGAGGGTTTCTTGGCACACTTTGGGCCCCTTAATACCAACTGAGCATCGTTTAAACCCCACAGCCTTCCTGAGTATTGTTGCTGACCCTGTACGCCCCTTTGTGCCCACAGTAGACCATCGCCAAAGCTCAAATCGTCTCGAACTGGCTTTAAACTGGTACTCAAAAGGCCTCCACATTCACCGGATCTCAATCCGATAGAGCACTTTGGGATGTGGTGGACCAGGAGATTCGAACCGTGTATGAGCAGCCAACAGATCTGCAGGGATTTGTCGATACGGCCCAAAATCTCTGAGGAACGTTTCCAGCACCCCGTTGAACCTGTGCCACAAACTATCATTAAGGCAGTACTGTAAGCAGCCCGAGTAAATTACTCAGGAAAAGAGTTACAAATATAAACGTACTGGACTCGTAGTAGCGTATTGGGAAACGCCAAAGAAATGAATGAACTGAGCCAAGACCTTGGCCGAGAGCCGAGCATAAACCTGCTGTTAATTCATTTGATGCGTTTTGAAGAAAGCTAGAATATGAGCACTTGGCAACGTAGCCGGAGTGCTGAAATCCAGCCAGATTTCGGGACCGACCCCAATCCCGGTGTGGCCGCTGGTCCTCGTGGATCGGATCCATAAGTCGGGGCTTTGTTCTCATGGAACAGCCATTCGCTCAGCCCATCGGTAGCTGGCATCGTGCTCGGGCTCTGGGAACGCGAGCAGGTCTGGGGTTCGGCCGTGACGTTAGTCGCCCCACGCCGCCGCTTCCTTCCACCCGTTTGGACTCAGCAGGCCGGATCTCTTGCTCCTGTCCAAATCCCTCGCTCGGTTATCGGGCCGCCATCTGGAGAGGATGCCTGCCTGCCTGAAAAGGAGCTGCGCCAAGAGCGGGGGGATACACCTGTAGCTCAGAGGGCAGGCCAGTGCCATGGCGGGTCGTGGGTTTATTCATAAATCTGAAACCACAGTTTCTACTTCGTCCCGTGACACGGTGAAGATGGAGGAACACAAACATCCTGATGGATCAGTTAATAAAGTCCTCCACTATCAATGAAACTATTACTGAATGACTTCTGCGTAGTGAATTGTTTTAACGTCTGGACCAAATTCCTCAATTTCAAGTTTTTGTAGATGCTGAAAAAGGATGTAGCGTTTATGATGTTCTTTAGCTACTGCGTTCATAAAATAGCGTAACTACTTTTACTAGCGTAAAAGCGGATTTGACTTTTAAGTGCGTAGCTCAGACTGCTGAAGGCTATGGGACGCCAATGAGGTCAGTTCCTCCTGCTTAAAGCGTGATGCTCCTCCTTCAGATCACGTGGCGCATGACTGAAGGCAGACCGTGCCCCTGTAGCGCGTCCACCTCCGTGTGTGTGTGTGTGTGTGTGTGTGTGTGTGTGTGTGTGTGTGTGTGTGTGGGCTGCGATGGCTCTCGCACATTAAAGCATAAATGCAGTGTAGATCCTGATAAGAACCGACTCCAAAGAAAAAGAATGCGATTGTTATCGGGGTCTAGATCTGAGCATGAGCAGACAGAAGGATGAACACTGTCAGCATTGTACCCTCACACACACACACACACACACACACACACACACACACACACACACAAAGCAGATCATGCCAGGGAAATCAGGGGAATACAGCTGTGCATTACACACACAGGAAAGAATCCATCAGCGACACATCAGCATCTAAAATGGGGTTTTCTCCATGGACAGGATCCTGTGTGTGTGTGTGTGTGTGTGTGTGTGTGTGTGTGTGTGTGTGTGTGTGTGTTTTTCTCTCCCTCAAGTTGACCTTCAACTCAGTGGAAAAAGCAGCCATATCCAAAACGATCTGCACGCCTCCATTCCTCATCGTACCGATACAAACAGATTATCCAAGGCATCTACAGCAGATTATATAAAACACACTTTGTGTCGTCACCTACTAACTTCACTCTGCATTTTCCGCGGCACCATCCATAAGGAGTGACAGTTTAATAAACCTGTATCTTTCCTTTGTGTAAGATGTCAAAGTGCTGAACAGCTCAAGCACGCTCAAGAACACTCTGTATTTAAGTCTCAGCTCAGATATTGCGTTCCTTCTCCGAATCATTGGGCGTGGGCATCCACGACGGGGCGCCAGGCCATCGTAGGGCCCTGTACCCACAGCACCAGTCTGGGTTTGAACCCAGGAACTGCTCTTACCCAGGAGCTGGCTTTCACGCTACGGAAAGTGCCCATTTTTTTACCCGGTTATCCTGGGATCTGGAGGCACCCCGGAATTTCTTAAGAAAAATCTTGCGTCAGTTCTGAAGACAAACACTAAAGTTCATAAGAATGTTCCTAAATGCAATTCTCGGAAAAAAGGCTTGATGAGAGAATAGTTTATCATCTTTAAATCTTGAATCCTGAATTATGTAGGATTTGTTTTGGGTGAGTGAATCTTGAACGTGCTCGGATGAGTTTCGGACCCTGATATCAGGTGAGTGGTGCAGGGCCTGGTCTGATCTCACAAAGACCTCGTCGTGTCTGAAGCCTCGTGGTTCAGATGGCTGTCTGTTTTTGTCTTTTCCCCTTGTTCCTGGTGTTTTTCGGTTCCCCTCCGTGCGGCTGGGGCTGGTGTTGGGGGGACGGGGTTGGGGTTGTGGTGGAGTGTCTCCTCCTGTTGAGAGCTGCCACTGCTGATGGATGTGGATGAGCAGCGGAGCAGCAGGGGGCAGGAGTAGCACTCGGGATCCTAATTGAAGATGCACAAAAATCATTTGCTCTGGATGTGAGAGTTTGTATTATCAGGGAATCGTGTGTGTGTGTGTGTGTGTGTGGGCGATGCACGGTGCTGTCTTGACTTTATGTAACCATAACCTGCTTCAAAACAGCATCACAGTCCAATGGCGTGTGTGTGTGTGTAACAAAACGTGACTCCCATAATAAAGAAGCCCGGGTGTAACGTGGGGGCACCACCGGTCTGGTCATGTGACGACCACATACACAGGCCCCACCCCGAATAGCACTGGGACTCGGGAGGCTGCAGGTTGAGAACAGAACGGAAATGCCAGGATCTGAAAATTCATAACCAACCTACGAACCAGACTGGGAACCTGGGGCCGGATCCACGAAAGCTTTCTTAAGAAGAAACACAAGTTCATAAGAATGTTCTTAAATGCAATTCTCGGAAAAAAACTTAAGCCCTCAAATATTATCTTAAGAAAATACTAATTATTTTCTTAAGATTTTCTAAAGAAACTTCATCGTTTTCTTACGTAGACTAAATTACAAAATTGTTTATAGTTTTCCATTTTTCCTAAGCTGTAAGGGTTGAAGACGATTGTGAGGTTAGGACACATTTAAAAATACCACTCCTTTCAGCTTTTTTGAAGAATAACAAGCTTTCGTAACTTTTTAGCTAAGAATGGAGATGGGGGGGGGGACACATTTAAGATGTTCTTTCTTAAGAAACTTTCCTGACTCCGGCCCCAGCGCTCTACTAATCAGGGTCATCTGATCCAGTTCAGGAGGTTCCAGCCCCCATGTTTTGGGAGTCAAGGAGTTGGGGTTCACGGAAAAGTCCAGGCAGGTCCGTTTAATCAGGATCTGGTGCCCGGGCCTTTGGACACTGTAAGGGTGTTGCGTTGAGGAGTTGCGTCATTTATGTTAAAATTTACAGAGACACCTTGAGGTCTGGTCACATCTGTACGTGTGGTGATTGGGTTGCCAGGTTTTGGTTTTAGTTCCTCAGACAGAGATGCAGAAGTGTCTTATCGGAGCATAAAGTCATGAACGTAATCGTAACTGGCTAAGCATGCTGGGATATGCATACGTGGAAATGGGTCTGATATTTGAGCTCCACCCTCCTGTAGGGGTCAAATGAAAGGGCGGTGTGGTGATGTTTTGGCTGTGCTGTCAGTGCTGAGGGACTTCGCTCTGCACTTTGAGAGTGGACGAAGAACGAGGTTGAATTAGTATAGCTATCTTTATACGTCATATTAGAAGCTATAGCTTAGAATAAGCTAGATTTTAATTATAGAATTGTCCACAAGACAAAGGATCGCATGGTTGTTCCTGACTGAATTTGGATCACAATATCTTTTACTGCGATACTTTTTTCAGACAATAATCATGATCGAATCGGACGCGAGTCTTAAAAACAAGTCTCTGAAAGAATCAGCCCCCTGGTGTTCAAAAACTGCAACTGCATTAGACGTCATAAACAGAACAGCAAACCCACGAGGCCAGAAATATTGAGATGTGAATCCACATGAACCAAAAGTATTGGGACACAATCCCACATTGTCAACCCCTGCTTAGCCCTGTGGTGGAACAGCATCCCGGACCTGTTCCCGACATCATGGCGACCTTTAATTTGGCGTTCGTTTGCTAAATTGCTCGGGCACGCGTGTGCACATGCGCATACGTGCAGTCGGACACGCTCGGTCTTTACGCTGCACGCAAACACGTATGTTATGCTGCATGTTCACAAAGCAGTTCAGATGTCTAGAGGGTATTATGCACGTATTCTGTGTGTGTGTGTGTGTGTGTGTGTGTGTGCGCGTGTGTGTGTGCACGCATCCTGCCCACTCCCTCCTCCTCCTCCTCCTCCTCCTCCTCCTTTTCTTCCTCTCTGCTGCAGTCTGCCTGTTGCCTTGGCAACCCACAGTGCTGTTGCATGTCTGAATGTTTACAAAAATTACTCCGAGATATCTTTTTATTCGCTCGCTTTATTCCGTGTTTTGCACGAGCCCTGGCATTTGCGTCTCCGGCCATCCAGACAGCACACTCCAGCCGATTCGGGTCGAGACGTGACGGGATTTAATTATCACCTAACGGCTCATCCGTCCTCCCCAAAATTGCTCCGGAGGCAGAAACCATGGGAGCCTGGGGAGCAGGAGCTGTGTGGCACCAGCACGAACCTCTGCACCATCGTGCCACCCAAACTAGCCACTCAATAACTGGGGTGTTACATCATGCACCTGGGTTTCGTATTTTAACAGTCCTCTTAGGGGCTAAAACGTCGTAACATTTCTGGACTCTAGCGTGAGAGAGCACCGATTTTCCTGTAGAACTAAAGATTGAACTTCCTTTTGAGCAACAAACCATCACATAACTCCTCGTGTGGGATTGTGTCCCAATACTTTTGGCCTCATGGGTTTATGTCTCAGTACTTTTGGCCTTGTGATATGTCTCAATACTTTTGGCCACATGTGGGTTTGTGTCCGAATACTTTTGGCTGTAATGTGGACATGTCTCAATACTTCTGGCCACATGTGGATATGTCTCAATACTTTTGGCCACATGTGGGTTGGTGTCCGAATACTTTTGGCTGTAATGTGGACACGTCTCAATACTTCTGGCCACATGTGGATATGTCCGAATACTTTTGGCCACATGTGGGGTTGCGTCCCAGTACTTTTGGTTGCAATATGGGTTTGTGTAACAGTACATATGGCCACTTGTGGGGTTGTGTCCCAATATTTTTGTCCAGGTGTGACCAGAAGCCAGTAGTTTGTCTCAATACTTCTGGCTTCATGTGGGTTTGTGTCCTAATACTTTTGACCTCGGGGGTTTATGTCTCAGTTCTTTTGACCTCTTATGGGGTTTTTTCTCAATAGGTTTGGCCACATGTGAATTTGTGTCTCAAAGCATCAGTGGGTTTGTGTCCCAATACTTTTGGCAGTTCAGGCTGTTTTAAACGCAGAAATGTGTGGAAATATTTCTAAAAAGAAAAGGGACCGTTTCTGCTGTAAGGTGATGATTAGGCTCCAGGTTACGTGAGCCGATCCGTGAGTGTTTAAAGAATAAAGTCTTGTAAGGAAGAAGGGAATAAATGAGGGCGCTAAACCGAAGCGTGTTGAGGCGTGTTAATATGACGGAGTTAGCGAAGCCCGATCTCACGCTGCGGTTTCATAAATCCGCTCTTGAAGGTCAGGCTGATTGCTCATTGTGTCTCGTCAAAAACAACCCGATTGGTTCCTTTTTACCCGGCCTTGATTGACGGCTCGAGCTGCATCATCAGGACAGAACCGGTAATCTTGGCTGATTGTGGACGGCGTTATCGGTTGTGAGAGACTGGAAGAGAGCGGCGCCATTACCCACGATGCTTTGTCAGGGCCGGAGAGAGATGGAACTGAAGATGGGAAGAACGGAGTGGTTTGTCTCGATACTTTTGACCTCGTGGGTTTGTCTTGATGCTTTTTGGCCTCGTAGGTTTGTCCCCCAATACTTTTGGGCTTGTGTCTCAATTTTTGGATGCAATGTGGATTTGTCTCGATACTTTTGACCTCGTGGGTTTGTCTCTCAATACCTTTGGGCTCATGTGGGGTTTGTCTCAATATTTTTGGCTATAATGTGGGTTTGTCTCGATACTTTTGGCCAGTGTATCATTCCACCCCATTCCTTATCGAACTGTTTCTCCTCCAAAATAGCAGAGATGGTTAATTATCCGGGGTGTCCTTCGTTGGCGCCGACCTCCTGAGAGGAAGAGCCGCTGAAGCTGTAGCATGCGGTGATGCCGCCGTACATCTGCTTTCTGGGCGCAGACTTTGAAACGTTCGCTTTAAAACTCTCTCGCTTTATTGTTAGCGAAGTGGGCAAATTGAATTCCCTCAAGTGCCCCATTTACACAGATAAGCAGCCGTTTGCTGAAGCGTCAGATCGCTTTGGCGATAAATGGTCCTCGGCTTTGAGGGCTCGTTTTGCCTCTGATAAATATTTTGGGACCGAGTCGTAGCTCTTAACGGATTCCCTCTGTAAAGCCGCTGGGTAAGAGCTCTGCAGTAAAAGGCCGACTCCTCCCAGGGGCTTGAGCCAGTTACAGCTTACGAACCAATAATGGTGCAGGAATGTCTTAAATGTTAGCTGGTACCCATAAGGAGCCGACGGAGGTGCCCGTGACCCGGCGGTCCGGAGTGGCACCGCATCCGAAGCCTAAGGTGCTACCCTAAGTACCATGACTGGCAGAAACTGATGCAGAGACGTTTATTACACCCGAAAACCAAGCAGAGGAATCACCGGGCAGAGCAGGACTATGTGGCATAGGGGGCAGTGTGAAGCATGCTGGGAAGTGGAGTCCGATACTGGCATAGTCGTGACACTAGACCTTTTAATTTGTGGAAATGATGAAAAAATAATTATAGGAAATATGGCAACGTACATCAGTTACTAGGGGTGGAACGATCATACGCTGTCGTCACTATTATGATTTTAAAAATAATAATAATAATAATTAGTTCCCAGCAAGTAATAAATGACTCGAAGCAGAGTGTTCTACTGTATGTAGCTTCACCATCCAACGTACATTTATTGTATAAAAAAAATTTTGTCCCCTGCAAGTAAAATAATGTTTATGGGAACATGAGGTGTGATCAGTGGTGACTCCCTCTGGTGTTCAGAAAATGCAACTGCGTCAGGTGGTAATAAGCAGAACCCCTTTGACTTTGCACATCGTGACGTTTATGTAATTATGTAATGCTTTGTTATTTAAGACCATGATGCCCAACCTGGAACGTCATTGGGGGGGGACTGCATGAGGCTTTGTCTGCTCAGAGGTGCTCAGAGTTTGTTGTAATATCACAATAGAATTTGCATATGTTAAATAAAATTAAAATGACACACTGGAAAAAATCAGTTTAAAAAAATACATAAATAATAAATAAATACATTTAAAATAAAATATATTAAAGCTTGTTTGGTTTTAGCTGTCTTGAAAGGAGAAAAGGAGCCAAAATGGAAGGAAAAAGGAAGATTTTCAGTGAATTTATTTATTTATTCTTTATTCTGTTGGTCTGTGTGTGGGCTGGGCTGCAGCTTCTCTTAGATTCTCATAGGGGCAGGTCTTTAAGATTTACTTATAGTGCTTTTTGCAATGGGGGATTGTCTCAAAACAGCTTTGCAATTTTAGATCATCTTGTAATATCTAGGGCTGATCCCAAATCTAGGGTGACAGTGGCAAGGAAAATCCCCAAGTTATGAGGAAGAAACCTTGGGAGAGGACCAAGACTCAAAAAGGGGCCTGCTTGGGTTTCCTAGATAGTAAATCTAAGAATGAAGCTAAATTATCTGGTCATAGAAGTCTGTGTTAAGAGTTCAAAAAATAATGTAAAATATATGGGGGGGCTCCAAGGACAAAAGGCTGGGATCCAGTGCGGTGAGATCTGGTGAAGCTACCACAGAGCACCTTCTTTACAATTCTAAACCTGTGTCTGCTCATGTCTTTAATTGCATGAGACGAAAGGAGTTTTTTTGTTTAAAAACCGATTAAAGAAAATGTCGGTTGCTTTGTAAGCGTGAGAAAATCAAATCGTGAGCCGAGTGTGTGTGTTATTCCCCTAATAAATGGCATTAACCGCGGTTATCGATCCGGAATCGGCCCCAGCAGGCCGCGCTCCTCTGATGGAGATGAGATTCAAATCCTGCTGCTGTTGTGGCTCTCTCCAGCCTCCGTTCCAGCACATTCTCATTGATCTGACCTACAGATTTCCTCCCACTGCTGGCTTTCCTTTCGCCGGCCGAGTGAGATCCCCCCGCGGTGTGTTTGTGCTTTGTGTGCACGCTGGCAGAAATAGACGTTCTCTGTTCTGGCGAGCGCAGCCACTGTTGTGCTGTATGTGGGCAGAGCTTATGTTGGGATTTAGCCCGGCTCCCCGCGTTTGTGCCGTCGACGTGAGGCTTATGCACGGGCATCGCCGTTCCGTCGGCTTTTCGGTTACCTTACCCTCCGTGTTTTTGGTCGCGCCCATTATCGTTCTGCCCTCCTGAGGTGAGATTCGGTGCTGCGGCGCTCCGCTTCATCGCCCCATCCTTCCCGCCTGCGCCGGACTCGTTTGTAAACAGAGTGTCTAGTTGTTGTGACTACTCGCTCTCTCCCTTGACCTCTCATCGCCTAAAATGTCGTTATGCGGGCTCTCCCGGTGTGCCGTGGTCTAAATTTAGCCGGCGCACCGTCGTGGTTGATAATGAGGGTTTGAGAGAGCGGGATGAGGGAAGCGGGTAGTCCCATTACCTGCTGATGAAGTTAATAAGGTCTGCCTTCACCTGCGTCTATATTTATCCCTGTAAAGTGTGTGTGTGTGTGTGTGTGTGTGTGTGTGTGTGTGTGTGAGAGAGAGAGAGAGTGGGAGGTGTGTTAGCCGAACGCTGTGAGCACACGCTCGCGCCTTCAGCGGAGTGCAGAAATCCGTGATGAAATGATGCGTCACGATGGAGAATGTGCTTCAGCACGTACCAGCCAGACCCTCTCGTCTCGCTCTCGTTTGTTTATCGGGGTTAATTCCCTCATTCATTCATCAAGTCTCGGCATAATTTAGGGTGCTGTAACGATGCCTGACGCACGACCAGAGGCACGTCTATGCTTCCGCATTGTTTGCGCCATATCAGCGGAAACCGAGACTCGCCAGAGCGGGCGTAATTTTTCTAATCTATCTTCCAGTTTCAGTGAGCCATCTGAATTGTATCCTCGGTTGCCTGATCTTAGTTGACGGTAGCCCATCTGCTTCAAGGTTCGGGTGGTTATTTGAGTTACTGTTGCCTTTCTATCAGCTCGAACCAGTCTGGAATCAATTTGGCTTTGTCTGGATATTTTTGCCTCTTCTTTGGTCTCTCTTTCTGTGTAAGCCCTATAGATGGCGCTGTGTGTGAACATCCGTGTAGATCAGCAGTTCCTAAAAAAAAAAAACCCACCACCAACAACCATGCCACGCTCAAAGTCACTTAAATCGCCGTCCTCCCCCATTCTGATGCTCGGGTTTGTTCTCTGTTTTGCACCTGGATTGAATCTTAACCTCGTTACTTTATGACTTTATAAACCCGCTTTGATCTGATGGTTCGTGGCGTCCCCGTTTGATCCCTCTTTCCGGCAGCGGATAAATCGGCCGGTGCGCACTAACCCCGGGCTGCCTAATTGCCGTTAATCACAGGTCAGGAGAGAAGAGCGTCTCCTGAGTGACACCAGCGAAGCTCCGTGACCTGCCATTATCTGGGAAGAGCCGAAGCTTGTGCAAATGGAAGTGTAGCCTTTTCTCCTCTGCTGGTTTTTACCCGCAGCGCTAACCACGGTTCGGTTCATCACGGCAGCGTGTTATTAAGTCGCAGAGGAAGCTGAGGAGGATCGCGCTCGGCGTCAAAGGGAGATTTTAAAGGCTTCGTGTTGTTTAAGCTGGAGCTGTGTTAAGTGTGATGTCAGGGTTAATATACCAGGCTGGAACTGTACTGCATCAGATTATGGGTCGGTGGATGACTAAGGGAAAATGTATTTAAGATGCCTTAGAAACTCGAGACCCGACTTGGACTCGGGCCTTAGAATCTCGAGACCCGACTCGGACTCGGGCCTTAGAAACTCGAGACCAGACTCGGACTCGGGCCTTAGAAACTCGAGACCAGACTCGGACTCGGGCCTTAGAAACTCGAGACCCGACTCGGGCCTTAGAAACTCGAGACCCGACTCGGACTCGGGCCTTAGAATCTCGAGACCCCCCCCGACTCGGACTCAGGCCTTAGAAACTCGAGACCCGACTCGGACTCAGGCCTTAGAAACTCGAGACCCCCGACTCGGGCCTTAGAAACTCGAGACCCGACTCGGGCCTTAGAAACTTCGAGAACCCGACTCGGGCCTTAGAACTCGAGACCCGACTCGGGCCTCCTTAGAAACTCGAGACCCGACTCGGACTCGGGCCTTAGAAAACTCGAGACCCGGACTCCGGACTCGGGCCTTAGAAACTCGAGACCCGACTCGGACTCGGGCCTTAGAAAACTCGAGACCCGACTCGGATCTCGGGCCTTAGAATCTCGAGACCCGACTCGGACTCGGGCCTTAGAATCTCGAGACCCGACTCGGACTCGGGCCTTAGAAAACTCGAGACCCGTCTCGGACTCGGGCCTTAGAAACTCGAGACCCGTCTCGGACTCGGGCCTTAGAAACTCGAGACCCGTCTCGGACTCGGGCCTTAGAAACTCGAGACCCGTCTCGGACTCGGGCCTTAGAAACTCGAGACCCGTCTCGGACTCGGGCCTTAGAAACTCCAGACTTGCACTTGTGATTGAGGCTTTAGCAGACGTTGTGATTCACCTGTCACAGTCTCGACTCTCTAAGCTGGAGACTCGGCTCGGACTGGCCTGAGCAGCCTGGGGAGCATCTCTGCTGAATCCTGTGGGAGTTTGATCGAGTCAGAGTTTCAGTATTTTTCAGGCTCCATTGCTGCTTTTTAAGTCTTCTAATAATGAACTGAATTTTTTGTATGCATTAAAAATATGAAATGAATAAATCTCACAGAGCCTGCAGGTTAGTCTGCACTGACCTGATCAAAAGGCTGTGGAATGATTAACAAGCTGCAGTTAGAGCTTTACAGTTAATTGCTTATTTTTAGACTAATTAGTCGTGCCAGTTAGCAGTAAATCAAAGCATTGACGCAGTTTATTGCAGCAGCTGAATTGTCGAGGTCTGGACCTGACGTCTGATCCGCACATGAAAATGTGCTATTATAGAAGAAAAGGTGTTCAGAACAACGGCTAAGTTTGTTTTTTAGTCGGTTAGAGTAGCTGAACGTTGGGTATTAATTAACCATGTCTATTAGCATCAGTCTCAGATCTTTTGTTGTTTTTGTTTGTTTTAGTCAAATTTCTCTCCTGATTGTGCTCTCTCTCTCTCTCGTGTCTCTCTCTCGTGTGTGTCTCTCTCTCTCTCTCGTTCATCTTTCCACTAGTGACGGGTGAATCCTGTGTTTTTGCAGTCTAGTGTTTAACAGCAGTTTCAGTTTTTTAGGGTAAGTGCCCAAACCAAGCGGCTGTCTGAGTGAATCCGTGTCTGTAATGTTACTCTGCCGTGGGCATAATTTTGGCATTAGCACTCATTAGGCTATGTAGGGTTCATCGTGGAAGGTGGAAGCTGTCTCGTTCTTCTAAAATGCAAAAGCAGAAACTCTACTTGGACTCGCGCCTTAGCAACCCGAGACCCGGCTCGGACTAATGACTTGTAAACCCGAGACCCGGCCCGGACCCGTGCCATAGAAACCCAAGAAACAGGTTGGTCTCGTGCCCAAGAAACCTCAAAACCCGACTCGCACTAATCATTTAGAAACCCGAGACCCGGCTTGGACTCGCACCTTAGAGACATCCACATATTGCGTAGCTTCGTTCATTACGAAGATCAGCAGGGTGTCCCCAAGTTTTTGCGTAATTCCATATCAGGCTGAGAAAATCTGTTTGTGAGCTGCTGGCTGTTTTGAGCCGAAATGATTAGATGGTTGCATAACGATGACTCGATTAGTCCGCCGCTGCCTCCCTAATTCCAGATTCCCTCCTTATCCCCCTGTCTTTTCTCAGACTCCGAGCCCGTCTCTCTTTCTCTTTCTCGCGCTCTTTCTCCGCTGCAGCTGCAGAGCCTCCCCCTCGTTGCTACGCCTGCTAAAGAGGAGCGAAACAAATCGGCGGCCACGACCTCGACAAATGCCAGCGTCCCGACTGCCCACAGGACCAGGCCATTATTAAACTGCCACCTGGCTTCCCTCGACTGCGCTGGGCACTCAATTAGAAGCACACACGCGGGTCTGCTCTTCGTACGCAGCCGTTCAGTTCCCCATGCCCTCCCCGTAGGTGACAGTCGTTCTCAGAGCTCTCGAGCGGCATTAAATGAGCTACGAGCAATAGTCTCACCCGAAGTATGAGTGGCAGCACTGTGCCAGGTCTGGATCGGTGCTATGCTTCGTCATGAGTTGCGCAATGCCTGGATTGGGCGCAGTCCGACTGAGCCAAGAGCGACTGGTTTCTTCGCGCCACACGCCGACTGAATTGGCTCCGAACCTTGAGGATCTGGCAACCTCTGGCCTGAGCCGTGCTGTCGCTTCGATGCCACGCGCCAGGAGCGACGGCGCCGAGATGACGTGATGACTGACGTTTACCGGGAAAAATCAGCCGTTATCGGCGAGGTGCCAGTCTTCAATACGTCTGCTTCACCTCGGCAGTCGTGTGCCAGCTGTGACGCGAGAGAATCGTTGCACTCGGACAGGCACACCTGTCTCTGTCCTCCAAAACTAAGTCTATTCGCTAATAAGCTTTGATGCCTTCTGCTGCCCGTTTATCAGGCTACTAAAGGAGAAGGGGAACAGTAATGCCATGGCAGCCCAGATCTTTGGGTTGTGGCCCATTCTGAGGGCAGACGGGACCCTGGTGTGCCCGTAGTGCTGGTACGAGTGTTGCCAAATCTGTCACTGTTTGGAGATCGTAGACTTTTTGAACATTTTTTCGCCGACCTATAGATGTGGCAACGTGCCAACTAGCCGCAGCCGCGTCGGCGAGTGAGGTTGGTACGTGGTAAGGATTCGCGCCGCTGCAGTGATGAGGAAGCATTCTCATTATTCCGGGGTGAAGCCGGGGCTCGGCGCTTCTTATGCAATATTCAAGCGGGTTTAGAGGAAGAGCTCCGTTGCACCGAAAAAATATTTCAGCATTTCAGATACACTCTCGCGCTCTGCCTCTCCCGCGCTCTCGCACGTTCTCCCAGATCTCTTTTGCATTTGCAGCTTTCTCTCTCTCTCTCTCTCTCTCTCTCTCTCTCTCTCTCTCTCTCTCTTTCTCTACATTTGTCTGTTTTCTCGTTCCTCTGTTGCACTCGCACATTCTGTTCTCTTCTCCTGTTCTCCTGGATCTCTACTGCCCCCTCTCTCTCTCTCTCTCTCTCTCTCTCTCTCTCTCTCTCTCTCTCTCTCTCTCTCTCTCACACACACATCTCTGCACTCGGCCTTTCTTTACTCACATTTTCTCATTCCTCTATTGCACTCAGACATTCTCTTGGTTTTCTATTTCTGTTTACCAATACTGCATTTGCAGCTTCTCTCTCTCAAAATCTCTGCACTCTGCATTTCTTTACTCCTCCCGTTTTCTCGTTCCTCTATTGCACTCGCACATTCTCTTCCTTTTCTCGTACTGCATTTGCCCCTTCTCTCTCTCTCTCTCTCTCTCTCTCTCTCTCTCTCTCTCTCACACACATCTCTGCACCTGGCCTTTCTCTGCTCACGTTTTCTTGTTCCTCTACTCCTCTTGCACATTCTCCTAGATTTTATTTCTATTCCCCTGGTTCTGTACTGCATTTGCACCTTCTCTCTCTCTCTCTCTCGATCAGATGAATCAGAGAAATCTGATCAGATAAAGAGAGCTGGGTTTTAGGTCCATAATCATATGTCAAACCTTGTTTCTCAGTCTGCGCATGCTCGCGAGCCTAACCGACACTCGCCAGGTCTGTTTATTCTAAAGATTTGACTTTCATTCACTGTAGTATGGGATCTGGCAACCTCGGAATTACACGCACCACGGAGTTAAAGGAAGCAGCGAACGCTTTGCAGAGACTCTGATCTATGGTATATGCTTGAAAAAATGGTTGCAAAGTAGAAATGCGATTATTGCTCGAGTCGTGCACTTAAACTCTCTCTCTCTCTCTTACTCTCTCTCTCTTCCACTCTCTCTCACTCTCTTCTCGTCCTTTCTCTGCCTTTCTCTCTCCTTTTCCCATTCTGCCTCCATTTCTCACTTCTGCTTTATCACTCTCTGATCTCTTGCTCTCCCTCTTTGAAGCATCAGCTTGGCAGGTTCGGAGATGTTCTTAGATCTCAGATGTATTTCTTTGAACTGTTTTTGAGCGTGTGTGTGTGTGTGTGTGTGTGTGTGTGTGTGTGTGTGTGTGTGTGTGTGTGTGTGTGTACGAGATAATGTCGTGCTATGCTGGACACGGACCGGCATCGATGCTCCCGGTGAGAGCTGCAAACACCGGCTCAAAATCAGTCTGACACATCAAAGGGGTGCGATACGAATCCACGGGTGGCGTCGAGCGCGTAACGAGCCTGACATCACTACAAACGAGGCCCGAGTCTGGTACCAGAGGCTGAGGGTCTGGATTTGATTTCGGCGTGAATATTCACACACAGACTCGGTGCTTATTGAGACTGGAGCTCAGCTGCGGTCTGAAGCTCCCGTTCACATTTCCACGCTATTGAAGGTAATAAAATCCAGCGAGCCTCTGATAGTTTTAGGGAGACGTTCGGAGAGCCGTTCATTTATTAACGCGCCCATGAAACAGCTGCTTGTTTTTATCTGGCTCCGCGGACGAGCCTCCTGCGGGGTTCCTGCACTTTTAATGAAAGCGAGCCTTCCCGGTTTTCTTAATCCCTCGTCCTGTTTACTGATTTCCCGATGTATAATTAGGCGTACTGGCACGCTGGTGTGTGTTCATGTGAGCTGTAACCCGCATCCGCGGAGCCCTGTGTCTGAGCTAAATATATAGGAGCCTTACAAGTGCTTAAGCATTTTTAGTAGTCAGACACGGGGCTGGGATCGAACCCGGGTCCCTGCTGCACCAGGTCTGACTATTTACGATAAATATTCATTTTACTCATAAGATTCATAAGCCCTGCAGGCTTTAACTCTGGCGCCCGATGCAGGGAAGCCCAGCTGTGGTCATTTTCATAGGTGCTGTATGGAGGAAAGAAGAACAGGAAGAAAGAAAAATGAATAAAGGAGCAAAGGGAAGAAGGAACAAAAAGAAGAATGGAAGAATGAAGGGAAGTACAAAAGAAGGAAGGAAAGCAAGAAGGCAGGAAAGAAGAAAGGAAAGGAAAGGGAACGAAGAAAGAATGGAAAGAAAATGAAAGAAAGAAAGGAAGACAGAAGGAAGAAAGAAAAGAAAGAACGAGAAAACAATGACAAACAAAAGAACAAAAAAGAAGGAAGAAAGAGCAGAAAAGGCAAAGAAAAAGAATTGAGGAACAAAAGAAAAAAAGAATTAAAAAGAAAAAGCATTACTGTTTTAACAATAAAAAACAGATATTCTGGGGGAAGGAAAGACACAAAATAAACACAAAGGAAGGGAAGAAAACACGAACAGAGATTGCGATCCAGCTCCTCTTGTTCAACATCAGTGTCTGACCCCAAATCCCCACAGGCACAGTCCGAAATCCTATAGAAAGCCTTCCCAGAGGAGCAGCTGCTGTTCCCTGTACAGGGGGACCTGTAACACGTCAGTGTCTGTGGATTTAGAACGGCATGACATGAGGTCCTGTAGGTGGAATGTGGGGGTGTCCCAATACTTTTGTCCATATAGTGTGTCTTGGTCCTTCTGGTTAGGTATTGGGTGTGAGCTCACGAGGTAGAGCCAAGACATTCGCTAAAACTCTTATGTAGGCGCTGTTACGCAATAAAACCCTCAATTTTTTACGTTAACCCCGAATTTGACACAGCAGGCCCATCAGAACCTCCCTCTGAAAGAGCTTAGCAGCTCTAAGGGGCAATGTGGGGGAATGGCGATCGGTTACAGCTCCATGACTGTGCCGGTGCGTTTGGCTCGGCCCACTGGGTCCCACGCCGGTTCTTCCTTGTACTCGAGATGTCAGCGCCTACAGAAAAGCTCCCGCCTCGTCACGAGAATCCGGGGTGGGCGTAAGAGGAGCAGAAACGGAGGACAGAAATTACACAGAGCGTGCACCGGGTTATTTTTGGCAAACGGGGAGACTGCTGAGAAACCGGGAATGGAAAGAGGCGGTGTAGTGTAAGCAGAGGTGGATCTGCTGCAGGTGGAGTGCAGGGATCTGTGGAAGGATGACTGTTAAAATCTGCTTCTTATATGAGCGCTGGCGATCGGCTCATATAACCGGTTCCATCAGGGCTCGGCGTGCCGTGGCCTCATCTGCCTCTGTTTTGGGTGTCACGTTCAATCAGTGTAACCGGGCTTGTGATGAGATGATTACACGCCTTATTGTGAGCAGAATCGTCTCGCCCAGTGTGTGGTCGCCTCCATGATCCCATCAGGCTGATATCCAAAGTAAAGCTCGTGTTATAGATGCTGCTTAAGCCATGGGCTGTAAGCGTGCAGTCACAGCGGGTTTGGCGCTTATTAGGAACGTATAGGAGGTAGAGCCTCAACGTTGTAACCCATCTGCCTCAAGGTTGAGTGTGTATTATAATGTCCCCTCGATCTGACTTTGTTATAAATTAAATTTGGGGTTCTTGAAAAGAAGGAAGGAACAAAAGGTGGAATGGAATGAAAAGAAGAAAGAAGGAAGGAAGACAGGAAGGAAGAAAGAAGTAAAGAAAAAAGGAAGAACAGTGAACGAAAGGAAGAAATAATGAAAGAAAGGAAGTATGAAAGGGGGAAAGAATAAAAGAAGGCAGAAAGAAGGAAAGAAAGAACAAAATGAAGAAATAAAGGAATGAAGGGAAGAATGAAAGGAAGTACAAAAGAATTAAAGGAAGGAAGAGAAAGAAGGAAAGATAAAAGGAAGTAAAATGAAAGAAGGAAGAGAAGGAAGGAAGAAATAAATTAAACTAATTACTGAAAGTATGAAAGAAAAGAGAGGAATGAAGGAAGAAAGGAATGAAAAAAAGAGGAAAGAAGAAGGTAAGAATGAAAAGTTGCACGAAAGAAGGAAAGGAAGGAAGAATAAAAGGAAGAAGCAAGGAAGAAAAATGAAAGAAGGAACAAAAGAAAGAAAGGAAAGGAAGGAATGAAGAAAGCAAGGAAGACAGAAGGAAGGAAGGAAAAAGAAAAAATGAAGAACGAAAGGAAGAACAAAACCTTTTTCATTCATTAAAGTTCCTTGTGACATGTGCAGTGAGCAAAGTTGGATAACTTCCTCACCCTGCCTTGACGAAAAAGAAAAATTCTATTTTTTAGTCCCATGCTTTGCTGAACAAAATTTTTATTCCTGTCTGGAGGAATACAGTAAAAAAAGGCCTGTTCATATGTTGGTGGATGTTTTTATTTTTATGTGCTCCTGTTGGAAAAAGCTTACCGCTGATGTCTGCTAAACGTTTGTTCTTGCATTGAAATGACTGACATGGCAACCCAAGGTGCGCTCCTCTCCGCCGGGCCAGCTCGCGTTTTCGATGACAGACGTACGATTAAACCGATAATAAGCCGCAACGAATCTGTTCAGCCGTCTCAAAAGGAGGATTTCTTGAAGGATGACTGACGTCCTGACATTTTATCTGGCCAAACATCTTCGTAAACATGGCAGGAGGCGGATGGGCTGCTTCAAACCCGATCAAACGCCCACGGAGTGAAATCCAGCAGCGGATCGGATTGGAAAACGTTAAACACCCCCAGAACGAACCCTGTGTAGGTGAGGTTCATGAGGTTTGATGAGATGAGGGTCCCATGTCGAACCCGTCTCCGCCTCGTGGCCTGTTCTGGGGAATGTCTCCAGCGTTTTAGTGCCTCGTTTGATGGATGTTATGAAACACTCAGTCGTGGTTTGACAGCAGGCGGCTGAGGAGGCAGATGGAGCAGCTGGATGTGTACCCAGCCGGTGCAGAGGAGGAGAGCCGGTAAATCGAACAACGTAACCTGGGTTTAATTGAAATGAAACCGTAGTGTTTTGTGATGAGATGTTTTTATTGGATTAAGGTCATATCGCCATGGTTACACAGGGCTCGAGTCTCGGTGCTGCGATTGAGAAGGGCAGCGATAATTAAGTGGTAATTAATCGACTTTATGCCATCAGGCGCTTTCTGACAGAACTCAGAACGTGACACCTTTACGGTTCTGGTGTTCCCTAATGAAACCGCACTCCAGTCGGAGCCAATCGACTTGGCAGCTGTGGCGTAACCGAAGGCGCCCGTGCAAACTGAGCAGCATGAAAATAAGTCTCGGCAGGTGTCACGTTTGGAGGAAGCATGCTGGTCGTGACGGCTGTTTACTCGCCGTCGCTCAGGAGCTTCCCGGATTAGATCAACACATTCATCCAGGCTATTAAAAGACCTCCGTGCTCGTACGATAGAGAACTTAGACTATGAATTATTGATAATGATTAAATGTAAATATAAAAATGAATGTAGAACCAGTTTATCCCCATGAGAATTATAACTTGAAACCGTTGGGTCCTACCCATAAGTTTATAAGGTTGTTATAAGGGGTCAAGATGCCCTCAAGTTTGGACGCTCAAATAACAATATAAAAATAAGCTGTTCACTTGTCATAAAAATGAGATACTGAGTCATCGAGATGATACAACGTCATAATAACGAGATACAAAGTCATAAATGAGATGTTAAGTCAAAATTTAGATATTAAGGCTTAATAACGAGATACGAAGTCATAATAATAAGATACTGATGATGATGATGAAGTGATGATGATGAGATATTAAGTCAAAATTGAGATCTTGAGGCTTAATTAGAAAATACTAAGTCATATGAGAGACTAAGGCATAATATTCAGACACTGTCAGAACTGAGATTCTAAGTCATAGTTACATCGTTACTGAATCATATCAATTAGATATAAAGCCATAACTGCGTTATACCAAGTCATAAGAGTTGAGAGAGGTCTGTAATTTTCATCATTTTCATTTTTAAAGAATTTAATTGTAAATTATGGTGGAAAATAAGTATTTGGTCAATGATAAAAGTTCAACTCAATACTTTGTAACATAACCTTTGGGGCAATGACAGAGGTCAAACGTTTCCTGCAAGTCTTCACCAGGTTGGCACACACAATAGCTGGTATTTGGCCCATTCCTCCATGCAGATCTCCTCTAGAGCAGTGATGTTTTGGGGCAACACGGACTTTCAACTCCCTCCACACATTTTCTATAGGGCTGAGGTCTGGAGACTGGCTAGGCCACTCCAGGACCTTGAAATGCTTTTTACGGAGCCACTCCTTCGTTGCCCAAGCGCTGTGTTTGGGATCATTGTCATGCTGGAAGACCCAGCCACGTTCCATCTTCAATGCTCTCACTGATGGAAGGAGGTTTTGGCTTAAAATCTCACGATACAAGGCCCCGTTCATTCTTCCCTTAACACAAATCAGTCGTCCTGTACCCTCTGCAGAAAAACAGCCCCAAAGCATGATGTTTCCACCCCTATGCTTCACAGTAGGTATGGTGTTCTAGGGATGCAGCTCAGCATTCTTCTTCCTCCAAACACGGCGAGTTTAGTTTTTATCAAAAAGTTCTATTTTGGTTTCATCTGACCACATGATATTCTCCCAATCCTCTTCTGGATCATCCATATGCTCTCTGGCAAACTTCAGACGGGCTTGGACATGTACTGGCTTAAGCAGGGGGGCACGCCTGGCACTGCAGGATCTGAGTCCCTCTTGGCGTAGTGTGTTACTGATGGTAGCCTTTGTTACTTTGGTCCCAGCTCTCTGCAGGTCATTCATCAGGTCCCTCTGTGAAGGTCTGGGATTTTTGCTCCCCATTCTCATGATCTTGCGTGGAGCCCCAGATCAAGGGAGATTGTCAGTGGTCTTGTATGTCTTCCATTTTCTTACAATTGCTCCCACAGTTGATTTATTCACACCAACCTGCTTGCCTATTGTAGATTCACTCTTCCCAGCCTGGTGCAGGTCTACAATTTTCTTCATGGTGTCCTTCAACAGCTCTTTGGTCTTGGCCATGGTTGAGTTTGGAGTCTGACTGTTTCAGGCTGTGGACAGGTGTCTTTTTATACAGATAAGGAGGTCAAACCGGTGCCATTAATACAGATAACGAGTGGACAGAAGAGCTTCTTAAATAAGTTACAGGTCTGTGAGAGCCAGAAATTTTGCTTGTTTGTGGGTGACCAAATACTTATTTTCCACCATGATTTACAATTAAATTGTTTCAAAATCCTACAATGTGATTTCCTGGATTTGTTTCTCATGTTGTCTCTCATAGTTGAAGTGTAGCTATGATGAAAATTACAGACCTCTCTCAGCTTTCTAAGTAGGAGAACTTGTACAATCAGTGGCTGACCAAATAATACTTTTTTGCCCCACTGTAACCGAAACAAAATCTACCAGCACCACCGCTGCGAATGCAGAGTCGCACGAAGCCCCTCCTGCAAACAAAGCCCATCATTTAATTGTTTCTGCCCAGGGCCAAAGGTGGCATTAAAAGTCCAACTAACCAGCTAGAGATCCAATTCTTTAGCATGTTAAAATCTTATCTTATAAAATGAGAAGAAATAAATGTGGCTAATAAGCACGTCACGATAATGTATCAATTTCTGTTTGTTCAGTTGTGTGTTCCTTTTCGATTTCTAATCTTGGGTAGGGATCTTGAGACCCTGAACCCTCAGTTGGGGGTCAGTAAGATGGCCGTACGATCGTACTGTTTGTAAGTCAGGCTGAATAAGAGCGGCTGCTTCATGCTATAAATGTAAGTCGGCTCTGTAGCGCCGGTGCGTTCTCCAGCCTGCATCGTGCTGAGTGTATAAATAAACATGAGCAGCGTGGAGGCAGGTCGGTTTAATTGATTTGGAACGGTTCAGAATGTCAGAAGGCTGTCAGGCTGCACTTCAAGCCTGGCATGTTTTGGAGCTTTAACAGGTTTTGGCTGATGAAATAAAACCGTAAGCAATCGCTTATCGGAGAGGCGCTGGGGTCTGGATCGTGACGTTTTGAGGAGTTTGTGTTTTGTAAGTCAGATTGTTTACTTTGCTTTTATCTCTGGGTCGGTTTGACTGTTCGGTTTAACATTTTGCTTCCTATTTAAGGACGTGTGCTGATTTACTGAGGGTAATGCCATAAATGGTGTCCTTTTAAGGTCAGTCTGAACCCGGGTATAAACACAACCCATGTGTTGGTCATTTTGGATGATGCATAAAAACAACCCTCTGCTTTAGGGCTCGAACCGAACAAAACCATAACGTACCCGACAGGTAAACTTGGGTCGATTCGAATACATTTCCCAAGGTTTCGATTGCTGCTCTCAATCTGACCCTGAGCATAAAGGATGATTTGTAAATCTGACGACAACAGGAAGCTTGTGTTTAGATAACCGGACGTAACCGTGTTAATATTTATACACGGTGGCTAAAGCTCAAGGATAGAGGATGCACTCGCGCTGTTGTTCGTCAATCTGAGCTTTATGTTGTTTATGCGGTGAGGAGATTTAAATCAGGTCTGTTCGGAATGATACACCAGAGAAAAAACTGGACCCTCTGAGAGGGACACGACGGGTTTGGAGTGCGTAGGAATCTACAGATTCGTTAATCATTGAAGGATCCACCTGTGTTTGCTTAGAAAGAGAGACCGCAAACATCCGAGTGTTTTCCACACGGGGCACAGAGCGGGCAGATATAGGGAGAACCTGCAAACTGTCCAATCGACAGCACAGACGTGCTCACCACCTCCTCTGAAGTAAGGAAATGGAGTGATGAGCAGAAGTTTGAGAGTCCGGGCAGTGCCCAGGGTGCCACCTAACCCTCAGTTGCTTGTTTTATAGCTCGTATGTAAATGAATCGAGATGCCACGTGATGCCACGTCCCATATATAGATAAAGAACACGGGTATAATGTATTTGGTGAATGTATTTGGGAGCCACTTGAAAGATCATCTCCTGAGATGCCCCTCTGCCACTCCCTGAACAGGCCTGCGAAATAACGCAGCAGTGCCCATTTCTGAAGCGCCGAGCCTTTAAAGTGCGGAGGAACGGATCTGTGTGCCCACGCTCGTACGCACTTCTCCTCTCTCGCCTCCCCCATCCTCTGGCGGCGCTCCCAGCCTCCTCCTCTCTCTCTTTCTCTCTCATCCTTCCTGTGCATGCCCAACTCCTCCGAGGGCGCCTTTTGGTTTGTTTTTTGGACCCTGAAGGTGCCCGATAAGCCTGTGTTTGACCGAGCAGGTGCCCCTTTGCTGTTAAGTCAATCTGGAGGATTTCCTTTAAAGAGAGCGAGAGAGAAGCTTCTGGAATTCTTCTCTCACCCTCTCGCAGCCTCCCACGGCATCCTCGAACCTATCATTTTCTCCGCAGTAGAAGAGAGAGCGGTGCTGCTGAATTTTAAAGAGCCTCCCACGCCCCGACGCCTAATTACCAGACCGGCAGCCCCCCTCCTGTTTTGGGGAGGCCGTGCGATCGGCACGTCCCATCATAATTGGGCGACGGACCGCCTCGTCATGACCCGCTCCTCCAGCAAACGTGTTCTCACCTGATGCCATCGGTTGGTGCACGACAGTTACGTTTAGACGTCTGATCTGAGCGGAGAACGGACGTCCTCGCGAGTCCTGCACACTCACTCGCTCTGTGCAGCCATGGAAACCGGTCGGCCATTTTGATGCGCGTTGTCATGGTGACGCTAGGAACGAGGAATGCTTGCCACGTTAAGCAAAGGTCCACCGCAGGTATTTGTTTGACAGCCAATTACCGGCTCACGCTCGCTTACGTCATCTGCATTATGGGACCGGTATGCGTGATCGTCGGTATTGGCACTGCCATATCTCCAAACGTCCCACGCCGTGTGCACGACCCTTTCTTTGTACTGGCAGGCGGGCACTACTGAATCCACACCAACTATCCATCTGTCATCCTCGCTGGCACCTTAAGCAGCTGTCACTGGATGCTGTACTGGGCCAGCTAATTAGACTGCTGTGCCACCCAAGTGCCCGTCTCCGGGATTTTGATCTTGTCGCAAACCCTCATGCCAGTTATTTTGCAGATTTCAGGATTGCCTTGGCTGAGACGTGTTCTGCGTGTGAATAATATATAATCAGGACCTGAGCAAAAGGGCCATTAGTGAATATGTGTATAGTTCAGAACGGCTGATTAGTGCGGTATGAGGTAGCTGTATCCCAAAACCTGGCCTCTGGACAGCGTGTCCCGTCCGACCAGGTGTAGAATCACATGTTCACATCACATGTAGGTTACCTGGTGCAGGTATGAGCCCGTACGTGACATCACATGTGGTTTAACGTCGGATTGTCGTACAAGCTTACGTCTGGGCAGTGTAAGTTTGACGTCCTACTCCGCTGTGCTGACCTCAGCGCCTCAGCGTTGGGCCTGATTGTTGTGCTCCATCCTGACTCAGAGGAAGTGTGTGTGTGTGTGTGTGTGTGTGTGTGTGTGTGTGTTTCCTCCTCTCGCTGACTCACGTTTCAAGCGCAGATTGTGGCTGTTCAGTCACTTGTTTGTCACGTAGTCATCAGTGGGTCCGTCGGGCCGTCTGACACTCGCAGTCCTAAATCTGGCCTGGTGTAATTCCGGGACTAATTCCGGAGCCCGTGTGGCGCAGTCAGAGACGTGACCGAGAGCTGAGCGTCGCTTCCGAGCGAAGGTCTTAAAGTCGCTCTGTGGTCCGGTGAGTAGAAACCACGGCGCGCTTTGGCAGTCTGTTAATGAGGATGTGCAGGATATTACTATGGTACACTTCTAAATACAGAGTGAGCACGGTACAGGGGCGGAAATGACCCAGCGTGACCTTACGTGGTGCGGCGAGATTATCTTATATTTAGAAATAAGAAAGGGGTCACTTTAAAGATTCAGAACCTGAGCGTGTCTGTAAACTGTTGTAAGATGATCATTATTTTTGTTTACTTCATGTTCTTGTTTTACCTCGAACGGGGGCAAGGTCGTGGGGGGCGCTCCTGCTGCTCTCTGGGACTCTCCCTCGCCCGGCCGTACAGCTCATACGATCTTTAAGGGTCATCCCGAAGGGCAACAGCGGCTAGAGGAGCTAGGACTTAATTCCTGGATGTTTTGTTGAGTTATAGCTTTAGGAGTGGAGGAACCTTGAAGCAAGGAGAACGTACTAAATTCCACAGCTGCCTTCTGTCAAGGAAAAGCCGACCTCTGACTGCCCCCTTGTGGTGACGCTGCTTTACATTTAAGTCGAGTCTGATTTATTTCTATAGGTTTTTTTTTAACAACGGAGCATTATCTCCGAGCAGCCTTCCAGCTTTAAATCTTCCCAAATCGAGCAAGCCTGGGGCGCCAGTGGCAAGGGAAAAGCTCCCTAAACGTTACAAGGAAGAAACCTTGGCAGAGTCTTAAAAGCGGACCCAATCTCTTTGGGCGGCTTAGATATTCTATCCAGCGTTGAGCCGACCTCAGCATGCAGCCTGGGCTTAAGGACCTCGCATTAGTGGCCAGTCAGTGGTCCACTAGCTTAACCGCTGCCCCGCCCTGTTCATAACAGATCGTTGTCCTAAAGATGATACGCTGCTAACGACCGGGCTGCTGCAGCGACTCCCGAGAGACGCTCTGGGGAAGCTGAGGAACTCAGGAACGTGATGTGAATCCCTGGCTCGTGTGTGTGTGACGTTTTTATAAAGCAGCCTACATTCCTGACCTTAATGAGTTCCTCTATTAGGAGTCGATGTCCCTGGCGTCTCAGAAGCTGGAGGACTGCTGGCAAACGCCCGAGTAACTCCAGAAGGAGGAGGTGCAAAGATCCCCCGAAAGAGGGGATTAGAGGTTCGTGACGGGCAGTTTTGGTCATAATAATCGTTCAACTTCTGCTGCAGGAAAATCAAATAATCCTGACAGTTTGGGTCCTGTCTCAGTGTGAGCCATGAATACAAAGCAAACTGGAACAACATACACCTGTTTTGGGATATTCTAA
Organism: Ancistrus triradiatus; assembly: GCA_025084515.1. Taxonomy (NCBI): domain Eukaryota; kingdom Metazoa; phylum Chordata; class Actinopteri; order Siluriformes; family Loricariidae; genus Ancistrus; species Ancistrus triradiatus. The sequence goes on along the minus strand of JAJAGP010000197.1, from coordinate 379,563 downwards.
TCATTGACGTACTGTATTTACCTTCTGACCATATGGCGTTGTTGCTAGAGATGTGCAAATTTGGTCGCGAGACGCCATAAAGACCATCCAATAATCACCGAACTTATTCATATGACTTTTGTTTACGGATTTTGTCTTAATGTGTTTTTCATATCGTCACCTCGTTTTGTGGGGGTTTTTTTCTTAGATAAATAATCAGACGCTTCCATCCAGTCCCTGTGAGCTTTATCTCCATCATCCTCCAGCCTTTCAGGTCTATCCCACCAGATCTTTTCTTTAATATCCATGTTTCAGAGGCAGCCTGTTGCTCGTCCTATAAGCTCTAATGAGCTGTTCTGCCCGGCGACCGAGCTCTGATTGGTCAGCCTGATTTTAACACAAACATTAGAACAGGCTCCGATTGAAAACTGTATCATCATCACGACTCTGTGTGAAGGACGGCGTTAACATGTGTGTGTCCTTTTTCAAAACTCGTCGTGCATTTTTTTTCTGCCTTGAAACATCTTGGAATATCACCTCTATTAAATCTGGAACCTGTTCTTTCTGTTTACAGGTTGACGTGTAGCTGTTAATCACTCGTGCTCGTTAAGGGGTGCATTATAATAATTAATCCTAAGTGGTTAGCCGTAAGGCACGAATGAGCGTCACATCTCTGCAAAAGATCTGCTCTGAAATCTGACGACTGTGGCATTAGAAACATGCATGATGGCGCTGGCGCCTCACAGACATAGCGAGCATACCGGGACCCGCAGAACCAGTTCCTCGTACGTTTGGCTCGGGTAGTCCTCGCTGTGAGACGTGATTTTGTGGCCGGACGTCTTTAGGGGGGGCGCCGACTTCCCCCTCTCGTCATGGTGATGCAGGTTGGACAGGTAGAGAAGCCCATATGCTGGTCCCTGCCTTGAAGTCATTCAGTCTCCGTGGAAACCGCCCGCCTGTGGATTGGCACGGCCGGACGGCTGGCTCGGACCCAGAGGCTGTTCAGGCGCGTGGAGTTGGACCGGAGTGATTGATAGCGCGTTGGCTCGCACCCTCGCACCTGCGGTAGTACGGCGAGGCGGAGATGCATTGTTTTGGTGCCCGGCGGCAGCTCAGAGACTGGGACGGCCATCTGGTTCCTAAAGCGCAGGATATGTCCGAGCCTGCTTCCGTAAGCGGAGGTAATAACGTCTAAACTCCTTACATGTGTGCTCTGATGCTTACGATTTCGCTACCAGAACTAAATATTATGATTAATCCCCAAATCCTAAAGGCGCAAGAAGTTATCCTTTAATGACCTTAATAACAGTGTAGAAGGTTCGCGTTTGTTTTTCTGTGTGGCCTTTCTAGGATTAAAGTTTGTTACCTGGATTACTCCCATTTATATTTGTTCATGTTGTTGCTAGGCTCGTACGTTACGGAGTAAAACTCTTCACCTCTGTATAAACTCTGGACATGGAAAACATGCTTTCTCACATTGTTTAACTTCCTCAAAATCGATCGAGTCCCAGTGCTCTGGCGCAGAGCTAACCCGGTTCTAACGCGGCCTCTGGCGAGACGAGGGATGTCGGTTTCGTTGCAGGATGGCTAAGGAGGGTCCGAGAAGGGTCTGGCGTGCAGTGTCCGATCAGAAGAGCCAAGGATTGGTCTCAACAGCCGGTCATGTGATGAAGAGGCCCCCATGTTCAGGATCCACTTCGAAATGGGGGCTGGTTTGCAGTCACGTGGCGACCAAGAGTCTCTGGTGCCTCGGTCTGAGAATAGGGGGCCGCCTAAAAAGGTCCGGTATATGAAGGCCTCCACGGGACCTACTCAGGACCCACTCATTGATGGGGCCTGGTTTGTGGTCACATGATGTGTTATGCTAACGTTATCCATCACACACAGCGCTTTAAAAAGAATTTTTATTCATCGAACGACTAATAAAACTTCGTGACATTGCGAAACATTGCGCCCGCTGAATTGTGGGTTGGGCCCCAGACCCCATGGGACGGTTACAGGATCGACCAGGAACAGTAATAAGGAAAAATCTTCAGTTTCACGCCAGATCCGTACGAGATACGGAGAGGCAGACGCATTTGCGAAGCGTCATTATACATAAACGAGTTTGTAATTCATTCAGACGGAGCGGAATAAACACTGCGGATGACAAATGAGTTTGCGTTTATGCATTAGTTCATTTGCATTAAGTGTTTGATTTATTTTTTTTCCCTTCCCCGTGCATTAGCGCTGACACGGCCTTCTGTTTTGCCGGCACCTTTTCCATTAAGACGTGGGCCTGCCGGTAACGACGCAGGGTGATTACCGAACTCCGGGCAAACAACAACAATCCCAAATGTTTCTGGTGGCCTGACTTGTTGGCTCAGTCTCACCCTGGCGTGCGGTACGACCGGCGGTACGGCTCTGTGCAGATAAACATCAGCCGAGATGGAACTGGGTGTTTCAGGGGATTTTTGTTTTCGGTTTCCGGTTACACACACTTGTCAGATGGAGGCTTTCTGTCGTAGGGACTTAGACGGATTATATCGCAGATTGTGGAGATCAGGAGCCGAGCTTCTTCACTGCTGTGATAGGAGAGAGAGGGAGAGAGAGGTTTGTTTTTTCCTTGTGCTTGGCGTTAAGTTATTTTGCTGATTTTTTGTTTTGTTTTATTCTAACCTTAAAATAAGATGTAATCCATGCGTTTGTGGTTAATGATGGTCCTTTGGACATGACTAAGGGTAGTTCTTGTAGTTACCACTTGAGGGCGCTCTTCTCATGGACATCTATGATCCTTCCTCCTCTGGTTTTGCATAACCAGTTGTTTCTGGAAACCGATTAGTGAGTGATGCAGGAATACAAAGGTATCATGAGGATGGAAATCTTTGTGCAAACGAAGATCGCCCTTCACCTTTGTGCTGGACGATTTTCTGGATAGAATTGATGCTCATGATCCGATGTTCGTACGATTTTTGTTATTTCTGAAGTGTAAACAATGCACACATTCTTGAACATGTTTTTAAACAAAGATCTTTAGTCCGCACCAGTTAAAGTAAATGGCTAGGAAATGAGGTTAAAAAATGCAAAACAAAATGCTTTACTGTTTCTTAAATAACAATTGCAAACGTTTTTCATTTCTGGAAAATATCAGTTCAAAATAATGCCTACTTTTCCTCTATAAAAATGTAAAAAAAAATCTTTAAAATAATTTTTAAAGACTTTTAAATGCGGCTGTGTTTGCACCCTCTGGTGTTCAGAAACTGCATTAGATGGCACTTGATTGTTCTAATCGAGATTATTAGCGTTTATACTGAACGTCCGCGTAGATGTTCGTGGTGCCATACGTGGAATAGAGTTCAGGTCGGGGAGTGTGTAGCGGATGTAACTGTGTGTCTCTTCAGTGTTGTAGTGTTACCTTGGTTCAATATTAATAGGAGCTCTTTGTGACTTGCATCATGTCTCCAAACATAGCATCAGCCCTGTGATTTGGTCGCAGCCATGAGCAAAAGGTGAGTGCCATAGATAACCGCAGCCGTGAGGTCATTTACGATAACACACGACTTGTTTTTATAAGACCTAAACAAACATTAAATCAGAGAAGCCCCATTTCCATACCGAATATGCTTTAATACTAACAGTACCCTTAGGCCCACAACAAAAGAGTGCTAAAACACTACGCTACAAAGGGTTTATATAACGCTACCAAACGTTAGTTGAAGCGCAAATGCAAGTAAGTGAAGGAGAAATGGGGGAAAATGGCTAAAACAAACAATAAAATGTAGGATTTAGCTGTTTAAAAAAATGAATGTTTTCACTCAGTTATTAACAGCAGAACATTGTTTACAATTTTAAAGCTGTTTCTAGTTGCTTAAAAGCTTATTCAAAAAATCTGCGCTGTTTTGCATTGTTTACAGTTCAGAAATAAAAAAAATATAAGAAATGAACTCGAATCGTGAGCAGAGTGTACGTTACTCCCCTACCGAACACCACTCCGTTCTGAACTGTATGCATTTTCACTCTATTAATGTATATAAACGCTGATTATATGATGAAAGCCCAAAACAAGCGTTTCGCTGCAGGTCTCAGACTTTTGGCCGTAGCTAAACAGAGCGTTGTTGCGCTCGCACAGTGCTGATCCTCGGGCAGCTGTTCGCGTTTTACTTAGCGGTTTATAAAAACAACCCTTCAAATTAAACGCGGCCCTTTTGCGTTACAGAAGATCTGAGCTTCATCCATCATCAGTCCTGTTTCACCTGTCATCCCCGCTCTAGTCAGCCATCAGTCTCGCTCTTTATTCCCAAACTCTCTGGACTGCACCCGGGTGGTCCTGCCGTGAGAAATCCTCAGGTGATGAATCACCTGAAGAGAATGTGTCTAATAGGTGTCGCTTCCTACCCAAAGCTGGGGGGGAACGTTTTATTGTTTTGTTTTTGAGTGAATATGTGCTTCTGGGGAGGAAAAGGAGTTGACATGGGTACAGGGGATGGGCTAAACCGAGGGGAAGGGAGGCGGAGGGAGGGAGCCTTCAAAGCGAAGAATGTCTTTTTGTAGATTCAAGGGAACCTCTCGTTGCCGTGGACAGATGCCTTCTCAGTCTGGTGATGTCTCTGGATCTGCTGGACTCCTCATAAAAGTGGAAATTGGGTTCCTCTCATCGTTTATCCTGTGGCAGTGTGGAAACGTGCCAGGAAGTGAAACGTTAAGGAATGCGCCCCTTTTGGGTGCCAGATTTTCAGGAGGCTAAAATCAGATCCCCCTTTCCTTATGCAGAGGATTTGTTGGTGTTGATGTCGTGCTTTATCTTGCCTGTAGGTCTTTCCTTCGTCTCTGTCTCTTCCGTGTCAGAGGTGAGGGATTATACCCGTGTTTGGAACGTGGCCCGGGGCTGAAAGTCTTGAGCCAAAGCAAAGAACGAGCTCTTGCGAGACCGAACTCGCGGGCATGTGCAGGCATTGCCACGTTCGTCCTGAGCGGCTCGGCTGCAGAGTTGATTCCCGAGGGCAAAACCGTGACTGATCAGCACATGCACGGCGTTGAACCCTGCCTTTGGAGTTTCTGAATGGGACGTCTGGAGGTGGAGAAGAGGGTGGGCATTAACAACGAGAGGTGAAGAACGAGGGGAGGAGCAAACTGAGCCTAAGGGAGAGGAGGGAAGCTGAGGAGCAACTCGAGTGCTCACATCCAAGCCATGAAGGCGGGCCAGGAAGGAGAGGGAGGAGGCTGGAGGAGTCAGGAATGAGGGCGGACCGGTTTCCCGCACCTCTCCAAGACACGTCTGTGCTCGGGCTCTGTGCCGCAGACTCTCAGAAAACAACACGGACAAAGCCGTTCAGCGCAGGTTCTCAAAACTTGGGATGTGTAGCTGAAAAGGAGTACTGTAATGGAGCAGCGACAGCGGTGCCCCACGTGGTGGTCCTGCGAAGGTCTACCCCAGGGGTACGGCGCACTGGAGGACAGAAGACTCTGAGCATGTACGACTCGCTTGACGATCCCCTAAAACAAGCAGCGAAGGTGAACTCGGACCGTCCGTTGTGGAGACCTCACAGTGTATGCATGTTGGCGGCGGCACACTCCGGCAGTCTGTTCGTCACTAACTCTTGCAAAACGGGCAACGGGAAAGCAGAGCTCCGTGCCATTGATGGCCTCGGGCAGGACATGCCGCAGTTCTTCCGACTACCGCCGCTTCCGCAAAACGAGGTCCCAAAACGCCGAACCCTACGGACTGCCGGGAGACCTCGGCCGGTCAGCATGACTGTTTTGGAGCTGAAAGAGGCTAGTCCTCGAGACGAGCTCTCTAATCGTACCTCTAGCAATGCGTCTAGCCTGCCTCGTTCTGGCTTTCCATGGAGGCTCTTCAGCCGACAGACGCCAGAAAGAGAGGCGGCAGCCGCGGCCGTGCCTGTGCCGACCAAACCGGATTTACCCAAAAAGAGGTTTAGCTCCCTGCGTAGGAGCCTCAGCCTCAGGCTCAAACGGAATTGTAACCAGCCAGAGCAGAACATCCCACGAGAGAGGACATGGACCGCAGGTGCGAGAGAGGACGTGACACGGTCCGCTCAGCCGTTCTCTTATTTGACTGGTAGGACTTTACCTCAAGACGAGGACCAAAGATGCACCCACTACGTCCAGTTCCAAACTAGGGGCAAGGTGGCACTCATGGAGGTCCCTTTAGTCCCTGCTAAACTCACCAAGCCCCTCAAACAGACATCTCCAGAGCCAAACTTTTGGCAGATACTCACCAGTCGCTTTAAGAGAAAAGGCTCGTCGTCCGGCAACAGACCCGAACTCGAATCTGAAAGCCAACCTGGCAGCGATCCGCCAACCAGGAATAAAAGGATGCCCATGGTTGCCAAAGAGCCGCTAAGACACTTTGACTTCAGCAAAGGTCAAGGTAAGCTGTAAGGTAAATGCAGTGTTCCGTACATTGAGTTTTCTTTGATTGCTGACAGAAGGAACCTGAGATCTTGTTTTTCATCATGTTTTTCTGGTTAATAAACGTCCGTTCCTGCATTTCAGGTCTGCAGCATTTTCCAAAAAAAGGCAATTTAGTGCCAGGTCATTATAATCCTGATTTGGTACAAAAGCAGTACCCACAAAAGGCTGAGTCTTTGAGGAGTGAAGATAATCAGAGGATCTCCAGTTTATCAACAAATGTGTGAGAAAATGATTGAAATGTTTAAAAACAATGTTCCTCAAAGAAAAATTGGAAGGGATTTCCATATTTCTCCCTCTACAGGGCATGATATCATTAAATGATTCAAGGAATCTGGAGGAATTTCCTAAAAACTGAAGAGGGGTGATCTCTGCTCCCTCAGACGGCATTGCATCAAGAACCGTCATTCATCAATAGCTGATAGAACCACATGGGCAAGGGATTCCTTTATCAAACCTTTATCAAGCTCTACAATACAGAGCTACATTCACAGATACCACTTAAAATGTTACTGTGATAAAAAGAAGCCTTATGTTATAACCATGTCCAGAAGCAAGTTTGACTTCTCTGGGCTCGGAGGCTTCTGGGATGGATTGTGCTTTTTTGGACCAAAGGACCATCCAGACTGTTATGAGGAACAAGTCCAAAAGCCAGGCTCTGTCATGGTATGGGGTCGGGTCAGGGCCCTTGGTAAAGGTCATTTCCACTTCTGAGATGCAGCATTAATGCAGAATAGTACCCTGAGATTTTAGAGCAACATCAGCTGCCTTCAAGACGACATCTTTATCAGGGACGTCCAGCATTTATCAACAAAAATCAGAAAAAGTTAGGACTTAAATATGGAAATCCCTTCCAATCTTTGTTTGAGGAACATTGTTTTGAAACATTTCAATCATTGTTTCACGCATTTGTCGGTAAACTGGAGATCCTCTGATCCTCTTTGCTCCTTAAAGACTGTTGATGTCTCCTGTTTGAAGTCATGTCATGATTGTTTTTTCTCATTACTAGCCTCGAATGGCCAACTTTTTTGGAATGTGTTGCAGGCCTGAAATGCAGGAATGGATGATGACCAGAAAAAGAAAACATGAAATATCTTGGGTCCATGCTGTCTGCAATGAAATAAAGGTCAAAGTAATTGTAAGGAACACTGCAGTTTTTTAAACAATTGCTTTTTCCACACTGTCCCATCTTCTTCTGATTTGGGGTTGTATATCAAAAACAAATGCGTTCACAGTGCTGGTAGGCATTTAAACTTTGGCAGGTTCGTTCCTTCATTATTAATGCTTTGTGTTTTGTAGAGAACTGAATGTGCTGTGCAGCGGTTTCTAAACAAATTCGGTTTTATTTATCCTCTTTGCAGCCGCAGCGGCGTTATTAATGAGCAGAGAATGTGAAGCCTGCGGTCGGGACGTACAGCGTCTCTGCTGAGGCTAACGACTTTGTACGCCGTCGTTTGCGCTCGGGATCTTGATCCGTCCTCGACGCTTTCCCAAATTACCGTCTGATCGAATTCGCCCGCGGCAGAAACCGATGCTTTGATAAACGTTACCGAGGCTGGCGTCGTCTTTTGGAGTGTGATAAATATGCATAAGACTGTCACGATCATATAAATATTATGAGCCTGAGGGACTTTTCATTCGGTTTCTCTTTTAATGGGCTCAGTGGAGAGCGTATGGAGACGTAGCCCACGTTGCCTGAGTGCTAAATTATTTAGGATGCGCGTACAAAGGCGAGCGCATTTAACGTTTGTTTGGAGGGGAGGGTTTGGCGATGTGACGACTTCAGATGATTAAATGTGAACAATTCAAAATCTGCTTTTATTATATTACTTTGATTTGTGCGTTTACAAGCACTTAATAGCCAGATCAATACCGATTCCTTAGCTCGGATTAAGGCCTAGAAATCAGATTAACAAATCTTAGCTCTGCAGTTGGATTTCTCAGCGCATGCACAACCTTACTCTGATTTCAGCCGGTTTTCTCAGTCTGCGCATGCACGCGAACGTAACCGGATCGAGTATAGGGCTGTCCCGGAGCGACCTGCAGAATCAAACACGGTTGCCAGGTTTGCTCATTCTACGAGACTTCACCTTGTATCCATAGACCTGGCTACTTGTTTTCTTGCGGGATCTGGCAACCCTGGAGTTGACTGCTGTTACTGCATTTTATGTTTTGTATATTCGGATTCCTGGTTGTCTGAAAATGTTTTGATTCTGTTGTTGCTGTGCTTCGCTCAAGATGATGAGGTCATTTAGGGGTGGGCGATATGGTAATGATATTATATCTCAATATTTTAGAGATTTTCACGATACATGATATTTGTCACGGTATGTTATCGCAGATTCTCAAAAACTACTGTTCAAATATTATTGCATACTTGGCAAAGTGATTTCTATTCAAAATGTGCTGCACTTCATCCAATTACTATTGTACTTAATTAAAACTTGCATTAACTTCAACTTTTGAGTATTTCTAATCATATTAGTAGTACTTTTTTATAATGTAAAGAACTGTACTTCTGCCACCCTCTGTTTTTGGTGCTCTGGTTCTTACCAGGTCAGTGTCTCAGGTGCCAAGTTACACCTGTGTGTGGAATGAGAGACTGAGTGTGTAATGCCCTGCCATGGACCGGCACCTGGTCCAGAGTGACCCCAGGACGACCCTAAATAAAGATCTTACTGCAGATGACCAATGTAGTCAAGCTGTCATTGGACCAGGGAGTGTCTGGGGTTGGGTTTTAAAGGTCTGGCAGTGGCAGGTTGTTGGTTCGAGGGCTTTTGGTCAGCTCCTGTTTTGGATCCTAAAGGGTGAAAACCATGGAGTTTGAAGCAAAGCTGCGTAGTTGATCAAACAAACTCTACGTCGTGTTTTCAACCTCGCTCCGAACTGTTCAGAATAAAGCTACGCCTCGAAGCAGGGGCGAAGAAACAGCGGGCGCCTGGCGCCGTTCCAGGCTAAGTTTGGCGTACGTGGATTGCTGTGAACGATGAAAGAGCGCGCTGACTCTGAATCCTGAGCTTTGCGCGCTAGCGCCGTGTGTGTTTTAGGTGGATGGCGTGTTCCGGGCAGAAAGCCCCACATTCTTAGTGCTATCAGCGTGAGTCACGTTACCATGAATACGCTCCGGCACAGACAAACTTTGAAACGCACTCGCTCGCTTTTGTTCTTTCTTTTACCTGAACGAAGGCGGCGCTGGTGTGTAGGGCGCAGATAAGAGTCGACCGGAGTGTAAACAAGCTCAGTAACGACTCCTAAGGCTGGTGTTTTTTAAAATAGAAATCGGAGCAAAAAGTCACGCGACCGATCGGTTCACGTGAAAATCATGGAAGCCCCGCTGTTTCCATGGAGATTTTCGACCGCAAGCCGGCCCCCGTTTGGGAATGTACCCAGCAGGGAATGTGCGCTAAGCTGAGGTGTGTTCTCCTGAAGGCTGGGCCCCACTCGCCTGTCCTGACCTGCCTGTGCTGATTGACAGGCAGGCTGTGAACAGATTTAATGAAGCCTCCAGTTTGAAGGCCTCGGAAAGAGCTTAACGCTGGGGGAGGGGCTTACCTGTTCTCACCTGTTCTCTCCTGCCGGCAGGTAAAATGCATTCAGGACGGCCGAGGGCTGGAATGAGCTCTACAAAGAGCACCAACGACAACCATCTACACAAAACCTTTGTGCTGCTACAATAATCCTGATCAGGATATCCAGAGCTTCTTGACCTCATACTGAGTCGCCACAAGTGTCCGGTAGTTTATTTCCCAGGTTGCCAGATCCCACGAGAAAAATCCGCCACCTGGTCAATGGAAAAGGGAAGCTTAGAATAAGAAGAGCTGGCAACCGTGTCGGGTTACGCTTGCATGCATGCGCAGACTGGAAAAAAAGATTGAGATCTGACTAAAGCTATACATGCTGTTGTTAAAATCCAGCCCTTTTTATCGGACCTGGATCCAATCTGGGAAATCAGAGTATGCTGTTTACATGGCCACTTGAATAATCTACAGAAATCTGATTAGGATCGGATTTAGATAACAAAGGTAAACACATCTGTGTCATGTCTGATGTAAAGATCGGATTTGGGCCTCTCCTGCCTGTTCTGAGGACGTAATCTTAGTGTACACAAATGATTACATAGCACTAGTCAGAATGTCGTGAGTTCTAATCCCAGATTAGCCCAGCCCTGGAGCGAGGCACTTAACCTTCAGCTGCTCGGCTCCGGTGCGTCCGATAAGGGCGTCCGCTTAATGCTGCGAACGCATACTTCTCAGAGGTGAATAATGAGCAGAAATCATTCTCCTGAACCTCTGAGCTCCGTCTACTGGCTCCATGTAAGGCGGGGCAGAACCAGGCGACGTTAGAGACGTACCCTAGATCACGTCGTTGCACTGGCTCACCACTGGTCGGCATAAGGCAGTTCCATCCAGTCACGGTGAGGTGTCACCATCATCCTCCAGCCTTTTAGTTCTACTCCACCAGATCTTTTCTTTCATATCCACATTTTTAGATTTTAGATTTATTGCTCGTCCTATAAGCTCTCGATGAGCTATTCTGCCCGACGACCGAGCTCTGATTGGCCAGGCTGATTTTAACACAGAAATTAGAACAGGCTCCGATTAAAGAATTTATGCAGCACCGCATCCCGTCACTTTCGGACTCGGTGTGAAGGACGGCGTTCCTTTTTGTTCTTTTTTTCAAAACCTGACGGGCACAGCCTAGCCGGGACTGGAACCCGGGTCCCTGCGGTGGTTAGCTGGCATATTAGTGGCACCTGAGCACCTGTCTTTAGTTTCGAGTGTCAGTATGAACTTGTTAATTATCTCTGCTCGCAATAGAGCCACTTAGCAGGTCTTACAGGATTAATAGCGTGTGTGTGTGTGTGTGTGTGTGTGTGTGTGTGTGTGTGTGTGTGTGTGTGTGTGTGTGTGACGTTTGCGCTGCCCTGATTCATCGTTGACTCCACACTCCTGTAATCTCCCAACAAAAGGTACTAAGGTGGAGCTAAACACAGTTCCAAACAGGTCACCACGTTTAAGCAGCTGTTTGTTTCCTGGCTCGTGTTTTCATTAATCACCCCGGATTAAAGTTTGGATTAAAGATTAACCTGCTTGGTCGAGCACGGCGCTGGCAGAGCGGATACAGCCAAATCCTTCTGTGCTCCATCAGATCCCAAACACTCGGGGTTATTTGTGCGTTGTTCAGAATGAACGTGGGAGTGAAATGCGGTTTGTATATTGCATGTAGCAGCTCGTTGCTGAAAGCCAGGGGATCTACACTGTATGACCAAAAGTATTCAGACACGTGTTAATTCAAGGCTAATGGCAACTCGTACCAGTAGTACTGGATGGAGTGCCATCGTTCCAGAGAACACATTCCCAATGCTCAACAGCTCAATGCCGGGGAACCTTATACCCTCTGGACCACGCACAGTGCCAACAGGTCCAGAACATCCTATTCCATTGGCAATCCTTCTCAGGGGCTAGACAAGCTATGTGTGTGTTTGGGCATCTGTGTCAGCGGCAGGTGCAGCTTAAGTACCTGAATGCATTCATTAGGCCGGCCAGGGGTCTACCTGGTCTACCCAGCAGTGGGAGGCACTGGCATTAGACTTGTGCCCTGTGATCTATGTGGATGGATGCCAGATCCTCAAGACCCTGATCAATAAAAGTGGAGTCACGAAAGGCAGGGTTTTTAAGAACAGCAGTTTATTCCACACGCTGAACTGGTCACGTAGTTTATATGTCTGGGTCTTTGTGGCCTGATCCTGACCCTGCAGCCCAGATTATTATCTAGCCGTGGTGCCGCATGTCCTTTTGGACGGCACCCCTGATGGACCCGGTCTTCTGTACTCTGAGGGACCGCAGCCGAGTCTACCTCCCCGAGAGGAACTCCGGTATCTGTGTGTGGGCTGTCTGCGTTTCCCACCTGCCCTGTGGAGACGTGGTGTCTGAGCCCTACGCCGGAAGCGATATCTGGTGTCTGTAAAATTTTCATCTGTTTTTTTAAGTGTTTGAGGGATCAGTTTACAGAAGCGTCTGAGATACTTTTAACACCCTCATTACACGGAGAGAGGGAGAGTTCAGGGCCCGGGCGAGTCCCGACTTGTCAGCCCGGTGTTCGCTGTGTGGAGCCGTGTGTTTATGGTCGGGTTAAGTTATCCGCTCATTCTGTGGATTATTCCACCTTTTCAGCGTTGGGTCATGTTTGAGATGTTTGGAGAACATCCTGATTCGTTAATGCCGGAGCCTAAGCTGGAACTGGGCTCCAATTTCCACCAAGATTCAGTGATGGAGGCGTGAACAATCCGAGGCATTAAGCTCTGGATGGCAAGTTGGGTTTATTGTTTAAAAAATCGAATATGAACTCCTCGGATTGCATTCCAGTCAGGTCGGGTGTCAGACGGGCACAACTGGCCAACAGAGACCCAGTAATTAGCAGAAGACCTTTCCTGATCTTACAACAACTGCAGTCCTACAAGTGCTGGGGCTTGAACCCTGGACCTTCTGTGATACTTTGCATAAACACGATGCTTCACCGGTTTTATCGCTCAGAGACGTCCCCCTGATAAAAGAATCCAGTCCGACTAGGGCTCAGGCTCGCTACCTCTTTGAATCTCTGCATCTGGCTTGTTGATCTCGTCTTTAATCCCTTGCTCTCTTCTTTTTCAGATTCCTTCGTGAACAGTCAGGAGTGGACTTTGAGCAGATCAGTTCCGGAGCTCAAAGTGGTAAGTTCACCTCCCGACTTGTTAAAGCTCTTTCTAATTATCGTGCGCTGAAATGTCAGACGACTTAATGAAGCCCACGGTTTCAGGCTGCAGCCAGACGCCTCAACCTTCTTGTTATTCTTGACGGAAGTTCATTTAGCTGAGTAAATTTGAGCAGAGCCGAAAGACAAATAAGACACTTAACTGTTTGGATGGGTTCTTAGACTTGAGATTCAAAAAGGTGTTAAAATGGAAATGATGTTTGTTTGTGTATAAAGCCAAATATTTATGATATTTATCCATAAATCATCAGAAATCCAACCAGGGGCAGGGTGGTAGGAGATTCGGCAAGTGGCTGCTTCTGAAAACTGCTAAACCGAAAACCTAAACCCCCTCGATTGTGTCATTTTCTTTAATTGTTACATCTCTGCAAACGCGGAGTCAGGTTTAGGTTAGTCACACTTACCTGCAGTGTGTGTCAACGTGAGCGTTAAAAGCCCGAGTTGTGCCAGTCCGCCCAAACGTTTGCGTAAGCCCGCGGAAGATAATGGAAGTGGACGTGTGCGCGTCATGCCGGTGACCCTCGGGTGATCCTCTGGGGTGTGGGAAGCCTGGGTTGAATAGAGCCGGATGATTAAGCCTGCTGTGTGGAGCTCTGTGCTGGAGCCGAGGTGCAGGAGGTGAGCTGGGGGGGTGCAGAGGAGCATCGGAGTGAGTGGCACTTTCAGGGCGCCTGGCTGACAGCTTTCTGATCAAGATCCATCTCCGTCAGTCATTAGAGAGCTCCGAGCTTTCACATGAACACACAAAAATAAACACACACTGCGCTGCCAGGGTTTACAATCGAGTACAGGTTCAGTCTGATCCTAATCTCAATATTTTAGATAATTAACAATGCGCCGGTGCGTGAGGACTGAACCACTAAGCGTAGGTAGTGATTAGTACATCGGAGCTCTCAGGTGAGGTGTGTGAGGAGGAGAGCCTGTGATCAGCGATGAAGCAGCTTCAACGTCTAACAAGCTCACGCTCTCGTCCGTGCTTAGTAAGGTTATTATCCTCCCTAACCCATATATAGCCTCTGGAGCAGAACGTTCTAGTAAACACACGCGGCGTCGGCGTGAGCAAACTGGATGCTGAGCTCTGTGTGATGAAGAGCAGGCGTCGCCCCTCAGGTGAGACCCCACTGCCGATTAGTTTCTATGTGAGAATTAGTTTGTATTTGTCGCAGAAAGCCGGCAAGCAGAATAAGAAGTTAAGTGCGCTCGCTTCTCACAGTTTTGACGATTTTTTTCCATAGATAATGTTGGAAATTAATCTCCCACTGTCCGAGCAGTATTTCGGAACGAGGTACAGTACTGTGCAAAAGTCTTAGGCCACCATTAGATCGGTATAACGACCATCTATAACTATTTCACAGTCTCTTTATTGAGGTACAACCACAAAATACAGGGAATTCAAAAAGAAATTCACCTAAATGAGCCCAAGTCTAAAGAAGAACTTTTGTAAGTGCTGTAAGAAGCCTGGTATGATGTACCAGAAGATTACTCCCGAAAATGTAAGAACAGCCTCCCTAAAAGAAATGTTCTTAGTGCCAAGGGAGGTCACACTAAATACTGACTTTTCCCTGTAGAAGCTCGGAAAGTTGCGTACGTATTTCCGTATTTTCTGTGAGAAAGTATTAAATATGGCCATCATACCAGAAACAACAAATCGAATGGTGTCCTAAGACTTTTGCAGATCATATAAGCTACATTAAAAACTACAGAAGTCTCAGATTTGCTTAGGATTTGCCATGTTCTCTCGGGTTGCTTTAAAGACACCATGTGAGCTGCGGGGGCTCTACAAGGTCGTGTCAAATCTGATGACGATATTCCAAAGAGTCTTGTGACGTTACCGAACGCTCAGCTTCCTGTCTGAGTGGTTGAAGTGCCCCCATAAAAGCTCGATTTGGTTTAGGCCAGATGAATGTGAAGAAAAACCAGGCTGTTTTTTCCCTTGATCTTTTTTTGGTCTTTGGATAGACGTCGCAATGCTTTGAGGTGTGTTTTGGGACGGCAATTTCAGGTAATGATGTCAAACCTGAGACCTTGCGTCCCCGTGTGAGGACGTTCCGCTTTGGGTTTGCTCCACCTTAGACTTCGCTTCGTTTTTATATTTAACAAGGTCCAGTGAATCCCAAACATCCGGGAGAAGTTAATAATGCTCCTGGAGCCTTGGTCGGCATAATCAGGAGCGCATTTGTGCTGGGATCGGCGTGGAGGATCTCTGCTCTTAAAGCCTCGTTAAGGCCCGAGCGGCGCACTCGTCGCTGTAATTAAACTCAAACGCCGCTTAATCACCCTCTCAGAGAGGACGTCTGTAGAGTTCTTACTGAGCACAGCGGCTGCTTTTGACGAGCAGATTTTCATCAAGTGGATAAAATAATTCCATCGAACTGTTTACGTCTGCATCCACGTGCACTAAACCGAATTAAATACGAAGCCAGGATGGCGGGTTTGTTTTCGTTACGGTTCTGCTGTGCTCCTATGATAACATCATCTTTTACTTTGCCTTTCTGTTCTCGCTTTTCGACCATGGAAGCACCAGACGTGTGGCGAATCCAAGTTCAGTTTGCTTACTCTGCATTCCTCACCACTCTTTGGTCCAGCCTGGTTTCTTAACTGTTTATTGTTTACCTTTGAGCCGCGGTTGGTTGATTTAAGAGGGTTTTTGCAGGAATTTGTGGGCTGGGCTTTCAGATGGCTTCAGTAGCTCCTGGGCTGCTATAAAGACAACATGTATGTGAGCTGCATGGGCTCCACAAGGTTGTATCTAATCCGATGACGATATCAAAGAACGCTCAGCTTTCTGTCTTGACGTGCCCCCATATGGACTCGATGGGGTTTAGGCCAGGTGACTGAAGAAAAATCAGACAGTCTCTGTCCTTTCCTTGATCTTTTTTGGTCTTCAGGTAGTATTCGCAAAGCTTTCAGATGTGTTTTGGGCCTGCAGCAGGAATCCTCCTCCATAAAATCCAAACATTTTCACCAGGCTCTTGGACCCCACTGCGTTTTGGACCTGAATGCAAAGAAAACAATGGTGACTGTGTGGAGTTGGCATGTTCTCCCCTTGTTTTGTGGGTTTACTCCGAGTACTCCGGATTTCCTCCCGCATTCCAAAGACATTAGGTTAATCGGTCGCTCTGACTTGTCCCACTATGAATGTGACTGACCGGCAGCGCTGTAACGTTGCTCCTGTTGTGAAAGGCAGCGCTAAATAACACAAACGAACGAACAAACAGATTGCGCAGCATGCCGCGTTCCTATAGCGAGCGCGAGGCAGGGTTTCTGAGATGATGATCTTATAGGCTTGTTGAAATAGATCTGTGTTGCAATTCTCCCTAATTATCTGATTAGCGAGACATTTGCAAGATCAGCCAGATATTTCACGCCCTGCACCACGTTGGTACGGTTTCCGACGATGGTACGGTTACGATTGTGTAAGCTGCGAAAGCAGAAACGACTCGCCGATACGCGGAGCAAGGTGCATTTGCTTTTAAATTGCATTTGTTTGTTTTTCGCCTTCGTTGCCCACTCACGCACTCAGCACTCAACGCCTGCATCTCACTCTTGACTCCGACTCAGTTTTTTAGGCTTTGGATTATTGACGATTGGTGTCCCAGTCGAGGCTGGGAGCCGAGGAAGTGCTGCAGGATCAGGTCCGATACTGACGTCATTCACTCATCGGATATCGGACAGACAAGGCCGATCCACTTACCGATCCAGATCCCAGTCCGCAGCTTGTGCTGGACCAGGAACCCACCATTACGTATCCATATTCTGTTCCACGTCTTACCATGAACCCATGTTGACTTCACTCTGTTACCCGAGCGAGTGAAGGACGTTGGCTGTTAGTTTGACCAAAACGTTGTGTTTTTTGGAGATCTTATTCTGGAAATGCCCAAGAGCAGAACAGCTACATGTAGTTAATGATGGGCCAATCCACTTCTTTTAGGTTTTAATCCGATTCCAGTGCAGAACGGGAGGTTGTTTACTTTAATATTATGATTATTATTGTTGGTATTGTAAGGTTACATAAAATTGACAAAAAAATCTCAGCACAAATGAGATTTTAGTTCAACCAACAGTTATTACTACTCACTCACTTAGTGGCAAACTGGAGTTACCACCTACTCATGGTAAGATGTGGAATGAGATACGGATCGGTAAGTGGAACCAGTCTTGTCCGTCCGATTTCGGAAAACCCGATAATCGGCGGGGGGGTACAAACAAAGGCAAGTCTTTCGAATACATGGACCTGGCAACCATGGGAAAGGCTTTCGAACATGCGCAGACTGTAATCACCAATTAAAATTCAGCTCTTTGTCGGATTTCTTAATCTGATTTCTAGATCGGAGTACGCTGTTTACAGGACCACTTGAATAATCAGAACAGATACCTGCAGAATTCAGACCACGGTCGGATTATTACGTACACATGACCACACTCCGTGGCGTCAGTATCGAATGTTTACATTTGAATGTGATTTTTATTCGGTTTCACCCAGGAGCAAATTATTGACACGAAAAAAGGTGCCAACTCGCTCTCGTTTGCCTCTAACGTCCGTTGCGTCCCCGTTTCCCTTCGCTGGAATCCTCCAGCTTTGTTTTAATAAAAGCAGAGAGCGGGGCGAGGGAGAAACCCCTCCAGAGCCGGTTTCCCCGATTAGCATGCGCCGCGTTGCTTGGTTGTGATGTGAAAGCTGTGGCTGCAGCTCTGATCACCGTTGCTGTTTTGCTTTTGCAGGGCATCGTGGGTAACCTCTCCAGCGGGAAGTCGGCCCTCGTGCACCGGTACCTGACGGGAACATATGTCCAGGAGGAGTCTCCGGAGGGTAAGTGAACGGGCGCGGCGGGGAAGGGTCAGCGCCACGGTCGGCGCCACCTGCTGGGTGACATCATGATTATGCTGTGTCTGATTATTATGGTGTTCGGGTTCAGGGAAGGTGTGAGGGGTGAACTGTGTCAGAAGTTTCAGGCCAACACACCCTGTGTCTGATTCATTTCGGGAAGCCTCCTGTCCTGACCTGCTCGAACTCTTCGTGAGCACACAGTGTGTGTGTGTGTGTGTGTGTGTGTGTGTGTTTATATATTTATGAACAGTGCTTAATAAACGGATGTCATTTTGCTCGTCTTCATCAAGAAGAGTCAAAAGACGCAGTCATAATCTTTTATGCATTACGTTCTGTGAGACCGACGTTGAGCATATTTAAACCTTTCACTCTGTTCCCCTTCCGAAAAAGTGCTACCCTTCCTAAAAGACAATTCCTGATCACGGACTGTAGAAGGGTCAACTTGGCTAATAAAGAGACTTAGAAATAATCATCGATTGGTATATAATGATGTATCTAATCTAATGGTGTCCTAAGACTTTTGCACAGTACTGTGTTATGAACATTTGGATGACGGGACGTCTGTGTGCATTGTTTCTCATCCCTGCATCTTTAGTGGTGGAGCTCAATAGGGGGGGGGGGGGGGGGGGGGGGGGGGGGGCGATTGGAACCCAGCTCTGATACCGGCGAGCCAGCGGAGCCGCGGCGACGTGTTTGTTCCACGTTAGAGATCTTATCCGTTGTAATATGAACGCGGGCACACGCCGATTAGCGCTCGGACGTTCTGCAGCACCGACGCCGTTCGATTCGTCGGCCCGCTGCCCGGCGTGTTGCCATAGCAACAGAGGGTCAGATACAGACCTGGGGCTTGTTTTGCTGCGTCAAGGTCTGAAGCACCTTTTCGTCGCGAGGATTTGGCGCTTCGAGAGCGTTCTGTTCATCTCGAGCTCGTTTTGGAGAGAGCCAGGCTTCGTATTTCAGTCTGAGCGTGCACGCCGGCTCCCGCTGACATGTTGGGATCTGCCCTCATAATGATACGCCGCTGTTATTAACACACACACACACACACACACACACACACACACACACACAGTGTTAGAGCTCAGCGTTTCATCATCTCCTCTTTCTCTCCGGGATTACACATCATGTTTTCTGTCTAAGGCTTATTTCACGTTTATGGTACCACCCCGTGTTCCTCCTCACGGATACTGAACGTGGTTAGACGTCATAACCTCAGAGCTCCACATCTGAGACCTCCTTCAGCCCATGGCGTGTTACTCTATTTAAAAAAGCGTTTCAACAATGCCAAAGAAATGCATTCTTTGGATCTTGGCTCCACTAAAACACCATCCCTGAGGGAGGGGAGACCAGACGGAAACTCCGAATGGTGGACTGGTATCCTGTTCAGGCTAAATCAGCCCTGTGAATCCAAGGAGAGGTTCCAGACCCTCCCTTGGACGATAAACGTGGATAAAACGTGAACAAATTAATGCAAGGTGCCCACTAGGTGCCCGCACGGTGCAGTGGCTACCTAGGCTGGAGCTCTAACAGTGACGTCCAAACCTTGTGATGGACTGACGTGCCGTTCGAGGTACATGCCCGTCTGTGCCATAGGTGTTCCATAGATAGGCACCTGGATGATAATCGGGTGAAAATTGCATCGTGAGCAGATTCGTCACGGTCCTCTGTGTTGAATATGAATGAGATTTATTTAGTAAGTGGTTCTGCCAGAGCTGCCACCTCGAGCCAGATCCTCATCCCTTAATTTCTTGGACTGGACCTTGTACGATTGCATCAGCGTTGATCCTAAGTTGCTCTGTGTAAGGGCGTCTCCTAAACGCTTTGTGGTTTCACCTGGTTGCAGGTTCATAACTCATTTTTAATGACTCGGCGTGTGATCAGGATCGGGCCGTCCTCCGAGTCTGGAACGCAGGCTGTAATTGGATTTGGATGTTGCGTAGGATTGAGAATTTATCGAGCAGTGTTCAGGCTCTCTCTCGTGAGAGATCACTCCTGAAATGCAAAACCCTCTGCTGCTCCTGCAGAGCTCTGGATTGGAGCGGAGCCGCCCCCTTTTCCGGCACAGGCAGGTCCGATCCTGTACTGGCTGGCGGCGGCGCTGCATCAGGAATTGGACTAATCGAGTTTGTTTTAAATGAGTGTTTCAAAGCCGAGACGGCGTGTGCCTACTGCTCGTTTCATCCTCCTTAATCCTGCTCTCGGTGAAATTTCAGGCGGTTGGCTCACCCCTCATTGTGGTGGACTGGGTTCGAGTACCGTCGGTGCCTTCTGACTGGGCATCACACTTTCATAACAATATTTTGAAATATTTGCGAGGGCCAGTCTGGGGAACGTCGCTGCAGAGATAGATTGGCGCTCTGTTCAGGGCCAATTGTGCCCGTATGTGGCCAGAAGGATCGCCAGGGCTTGAGCCTGGTTCTCTACAGTGGTGGGCTTGCAAATTGCCACTATGCCACCCAATCGACTACTTCCACTAATAATAACAATAATAAAACATTTTAAACCCTGGGGTTGAGTCTGGAGCCTGTCCCAGAATCCACAGGGTGCAGACGGGCATGTGCCCTTAATGTTCACCTAGGGGGCACTGTTGTAGCACCCGGGATGATCCCCCTACCCGTATCAGCTTTCACTCGAAGACAGCCAGTCGTGTTTGCATAAGATGCCCTGGCTGGGGGGCACCGCCGGCTGGGCCTTGCTGCTCTTCCTGGCCAACACTGTGGGCGCTTTTATGCCTAGTTCCCAAAGAACGCAGGGTGCAGGGGATAATCCCATAGCCCGCCTCCCCTCCCTCAGACACCTGAGTGCCTAATAATAATAGTTCATACAGTTGCCAAGAATCTCGGGCATGTCAAACTCAAACAATCTGCAAATAAAAAGTGCAGAAAGCCGTCCAAGTTCCCCGCACGAACCCCTCGTATTTGCAGCTGAAAAGCCGGTGTTGTGACAGGAGCTGCGTTTCCTCTGCGGCGGAAAAAACCGTCTATCCTGCTTCTGGGAGTGAATTCTGATTGTATATTCAGATTAGCGTCTCTCTCTCGGAGGAGCTCCGGCACACACCGAGGTTTTCGGCGTCGATTTATATTCAGCCCGCTCTCATCGTGTAATTTGACGCAATTCCAGCCAGGTTAATATTTAATCAGCTTTCATAGCTGAAGGCTCGGGAGAGAGGGGAATGAAAATTGAAAGCATGAATGCACCTCATCACTGATTCATGCTGTACTTTTTACGGATTTTGTCTTTTCGTCGCACCCCTGAAATCCGTTTTGTTCTCTCTCATCTGTGCGCCGCCGTCTCTCGGAGCTCCGGTCTCAGATCGGCGGAGTTTGGACCCGGGGTGTGCCGTCACGCTGTAAAAGGAACTGAATCCTGATTAAAAAGTAGATTTCAAGTCCGTCCCAGCCCCTCGGGTCAAGAAGTGATTACAGCACTGATCTCGGAGCGGGTCACACATCTGGAGGACTAATGACTCATTAGATCGATTTAATGGATGAGTAGATGTACAGTGGTGCTTGAAAGTTTGTGAACCCTTTAGAATTTTCTGTATTTCTGCATAAATATGACCTAAAACATCATCAGATTTCAGAGTTCTAAAAGTAGATAAAGAGAACCCAGTTACACAAATGAGACAAAATATTATACTTGGTCATTTATTTATTGAGGAAAATGATCCAATATTACATATTAGTGAGTGGCAAAAGTATGTGAACCTCTAGGATTAGCAGTTAATTTGAAGGTGAAATTAGAGTCAGGTGTTTCAATCAATGGGATGCCAATCAGGTGTGAGTGGGCACCCTGTTTTATTTAAAGAACAGGGATCTATCAAAGTCTGCTCTTCACAACATGTTTGTGGAAGTGTATCATGGCACGAACAAAGGAGATTTCTGAGGGTTGTTGATGTCATCAGGCTGGATCAGGGCTGGAAAGGGTTACAAAAACCATCTCTAAAGATCCACAACAATCCCAGTCAGACAGATTGTGTACAAATGGAGGAGGAAAACTCAAGACCACTGTTACCCTCCCCAGGAGTGGTCGACCAACAAAGATCACTCCAAGAGCAAGGCGTTGTTGTAATAGTTGGCGAGGTCACAAAGGACCCCACCCAGGGTAAAACTTCTAAGCAACTGAAAGGCCTTCTCACATTGGCTAATGTTAATGTTCATGAGTCATCATCAGAACACTGAACAACAATGGTGTGCATGGCAGGGTTTGCAAGGAGAAAGCCACTGCTCTCCAAAAAGAACATTGCTGCTCGTCTGTAGTTTGCTAAAGATCACGTGGACGAGCCAGAAGGCTACTAGAAGAATGTTTTGTGGATGGATGAGACCAAAATGGAACTTTTTGATTTAAAAGAAAAGTTCTTATGTTTGGAGAACGGAAAACACTGCATTCCAGCATAAGAACCTTATCCCATCTGTGAAACATGGTGGTGGTAGGATCATGGTTTGGGCCTGTCTTGCTGCATCTGGGCCAGGATGACTTGCCATCATTGATGGAACAATGAATTCTGAATGATATCAGAGAATGTCTAAAGGAAAATGTCAGGACATCTGTCCATGAAAACTGAATCTCAAGAGAAGGTGGGTCATGCAGCAAGACAACGACCCTAAGCACACAAGCCGTTTCTAAAAAAAAAGAATAGTTACAGAAGAATAAAGTTCATGTTTTGGAATGGCCAAGTCAAAGTCCTGACCTTAATCCAATGGAAATGTTGTGAAAGGACCTGAAGCGAGCAGCTAATGTGAGGAAACCCACCAACATCCCAGAGCTGAAGCTGTTCTGTACGGAGGAATGGGCTAAAACTCCTCCAAGCCGGTGTGCAGGACTGATCAACAGCTACAGGAAACGTTTAGCTGCAGTTATTGCTGCACAGGGGGGTCACACCAGATACTGAAAGCAAAGGATCACATACTTTTGCCACTCACTAATATATGTAATATTGGATCATTTTCCTCAATAAATAAATGAGCAAGTATAATATTTTGTCTCTTTATCTACTTTTAAGACTTGTGTGAAAATCTGATGATGTTTTAGGTCATATTTATGCAGAAATATAGAAAATTTTAAAGGGTTCACAAACTTTCAAGCACCACTGTATAGCTGAGAGTTGAAGCCTTGTGATTGCCAGATTGATTTAATCCACACAAATGTTGTGTAAAACATTTTCTTGCAACAAAAGAAAAGAATAACACCTTGGTTCCTCCAGTTAAAGGTTTGTTTTAGGTTTTGTGTCTCTGCATCGTGCATTATTTATTCTATAAATGCTTGTATGGGTTACAGAGCTTTAGGATCTTGCTAAATCGATAATCTCTTTCTTTCTGCTCCGTCACAGGGGGCCGCTTCAAGAAGGAGATCGTGGTGGACGGGCAGAGCTACCTGCTGCTGATCCGAGATGAGGGAGGCCCTCCTGAGCTTCAGGTACCACCAGAATACATCCAACCGTGGGTTGCAGGACGTTAGGATCATTTTAGTAAGGGAACAGAATGTGGTTTATTTATTCCTGACGTTTGATGTGAAGCTTTGGTTAAAAACAGAGATCCACCAAAAGAGATAAACGTCTGGGAGGGAGAGCGGAGACGAACGCAGATAGGGAACAGGCGGAGCTTGGGGATTCACCAGCTTTGAGTAAAGTTAAGATGTTTGTAAATCGTGACTGAACTTATTGAGCGTCTTGTTACGTGACGTAACCCAAAACTAATCGGAGTGCCGAGTGCGTCATCTCCGTCCCTAGCTGTGACAGAACGGCTGGCATGAAGCGCGCTGACGGGATCCATTTGCGAGCCCCTCGGTGAAGCGTTCATTACGAGAAACGCCATTACCGGCCGGCTAATGCGGCACGGCGCTAATTGGTCCCGGCGCTAAACGCTCTCGGCTGTCTGAAAGCTGAGAGAGCGAGCGCTGAATCCCAATGACGTCTGGGAGCTGACGGAGGCGCTCCGTCCCTGTGCCGGGGCGAGGTTCCTCCAGCCGGCGTTCGGGGACCGTCCTGCAGTGCCTCCTGTTGTGTCCTGTTATGAATTGGTACGCAGCCCGCGACAGCCGGGTCTTAATTCTTTAACGTTCGTGCAAGCGGCCGGAACTGTGGGAGCGAATTAGCTTCCGCTCGCCATTAATCCATTACGCTGGCATTATGGTAATGAACGATTAGGGGAGGCAGAGTGGCACGGCAGCGGTGGCGCTGCTTGCGAGGCTCCTCACGGCCCTGCCCTGGCAGATTTATCACTGATTTCTGCGCTGTTCTCTTAAGCTCGTACCAGGAGTGAACCAAGACAGTCCAAATACTTTCGGACTCTACCTTAGTGAGGGACTGGCACCCCGTTTAGGGAACGCTGGCGGTGCCTAGTGCTGGCATCATACAGTCACTTCCGGCACTACAAGAGACACCTGGCAGCCAATACAGAGCGTGTTTACGCTGGCATCCTGTGGCACCCTGGCACCCTGGCCATGATGGATGGGGTTATAATGGAAAAATTGGTATTTTCGAATGCCAGTCGAGAGTCACCCCCTACTGACCAGGCCTGCAAAGGACCACCATCCCGTCCGAAGTCCCATGCTGCCATGGGGATCTTTGGACCCCATACCCACCCCGCCCCCGGAGCTTTGACCAGGGGAATAAAGAGACAGAATGACCAATAGATTAAAAACAGATTTACTTTCAGAGATCCTTTGCTTTTTGAGGCTTTTATGAGTTCCTGAGGATCTGGGTTCAAACCTGGGCTTGGCTGGGGCCGTGACGTGGCCCTGCTGGACCCCAGTGAACTCCGGGATAGACATCGGTCGTGAGATTTACACCGTGTGTGTTGTGGTGTTCAGTTTGCAGCCTGGGTGGACGCGGTGGTGTTCGTGTTCAGCCTGGAGGACGAGATCAGCTTCCAGACGGTCTATAACTACTTCCTGCGGCTGTCCAGCTACAGGAACACGGCGGAGGTGCCCATGGTGCTGGTGGGCACTCAGGGTGAGTTACGTCACCTTCAGTCACGACTCCTTATCCCCGGGCATCCTACACACAGAGCGGTCACGGCGCAGCGCGTCAAACACTAATGGTCTCTTAACGCGTCACCTCTCGCACTCTTCTCTCCACTCAAGATGCCATCAGCGCCACCAACCCGCGAGTCATCGACGACGCCCGCGCCCGCAAGCTCTCCAACGACCTGAAGCGCTCCACCTACTACGAGACCTGCTCCACCTACGGCCTCAACGTGGAGAGAGTGTTCCAGGATGGTGAGCACCAACAGACAGGACAGAACTTTGTGTGTCTTAGGTTTCTTTAGGGAGACGCTTCAGTGTAAACATTTGCTTTCTGTTACTAATAAAAGTAGGGAATGAAAATAATATTTTGCACTATAGAAGTATCGTTCTGGTAATCGTTCTCTTTTTTTTGTTTGCTCTTGGGCTATTATTACATTTAAGGCGCTCGCTGGCCTGCATTGTGCTTCTTAAGGGACGGAAATTCAAGAAAATTAGAGAAAAAATTAACCCAACTCGGTTCAATATCTCAGTCCTTGGACGCAACTCTGTTCCGTTTCAGTCTGCTTCTCATGGTGAGAGTTGCCGTGAAGCATCCTGTTCTAGCCCTCATAGACATAATATGCCTAGATGCTGCATTGGCCGCTGGATCACGCGTCAACGTCGCCGCCATATTGGTACAGGCAACGACTCATAATTCAGCATAGATTGTATTGGAAAAAACAATCCCGAGTCTAGTCTAATCAATAATAATATAATAAAACAATTATAATATAAGATTTGCAATAGTACATCGTATGTGTAGTATACATAGTAATATTTGTTTATAGAAGTATTTATAGTATTAATAAAATTGTTTAATATAGAATGTACTATTGTATATACTGTATTATACTATTTATAATATATCTACTATTCTTTTCTTTTATTTCATAAATTATTTATTAGACTACATCTTGTATTCATAGGTTAATAATATGCTGTACTGTATGTTAACTCTGAGTTTGAGTATCAAAGAGTTTCACTATTTAATTTATATTTGTTGATTTTGTTACATTTTTTGTCAATGATGGTCAATTATAAGAACTTAAAGAGGCACAATTTAGTTATTTCCAGTATTTCAAAGAGCTGAGTTCAGACCCAAGGTAAAAGAAAAGCTTAAATAATGGGCACTTTGAGCACAGAAAAACCTTCTACACATTTCATGTACATTAAAGGTATTAACCAAGGGAATTCATCTAAATCTGTGCAATTTCTTATGGCAAGGAATTATGTTTCCACCAGTCCTCACGTTTTTGTGCCCCACACAGATCTTGAATACAAAAACGCCTCATTAAAATCGGTTTGAGAAAATTCGGTTATTGTTCACTTGTATTCGTTTACAAGCCAGTCTTGTACCCGGACCAATATGGCGGACTCGTTGACGTCGAGCAGCAACGAGCCGAAGCAGCCAATACGCCGATTACCCTGATCTGGGCACAGGTGCCAGGTGGTGTACCCTGGCACCACCCGCTCGTGAAACTGCAATCCAGTTTCCTGCAGCTGGCTCTTAGCCGTGACAGAACTCCAAAACAAAACACAAATGTTAAGCAATAAAAAGCAGAGCTACGGTGATACTGACGCAAACCCGCGAGCTTTTCCACCTGGACTCGCTTAAAGCGCGTAACGTTTAACGAGCTGTTTAAACGCAGAGCTGCCGGTCATAAATATTAATCCAGTCGCTTCTCCGTCAGAGTTTTACGTCTTTTATGTCCTTTTTAATTCAGTTTAACAGTCGGGATGGGACTGATTCACGATCAGCTCTCGCGTTCGGATCTTTAATCGCCATAGCAACAGGTTCTTATGAACTTAGTCACTTTTGCTTTTGATTGCTCCACCGTTGCGGCGCTTCTTTCGTTCCGTCGTGCCTCTCACCGACGCCCTTGGCTGGTTTTCTCTTGCACCACCTTTCACGTTTAACCCTGCTTCTCCCGGTCAAGGTGGCAGAGCTCAAGTGCCACCCGAGTGCCCAGAATACTACAATCAATGCCAACCCAACCCTCTGTCGTTCATTTCCATGTGTAAGATGATTTTTTTTCTGTTTTCTGTGAGGAAACAGCTGATGGTTAATGACGGCGAATGCTGCATTATGTTCGGGATTAGACTGTGCCCGTGTGCCGCAGTGTGTGCCCCGAGTAATGGGTGAGGTTAGGACGCCATCTGGTGGATGCTTGTTATCATAGCACTAAACCAAATGTGTTCTTACTACACGTTATAGATCATGCCTCCATGATTAATCAGCGTATTCAATAAAGACTTGTATTTATGTTCCCGGTCAGGGTCGTGGGCACGCTGGCGCCCATCCCTAGATGGGAATGGACTCGAACCCGGGTCGCCATGGTGGTTTTCTAGCGCTTTAGGCGATTGCTTTTTTAGATCCAGGTTATGCATTTTCCGTAACGTAGTTTCTGACGCGGTGTGTGTGCAGTCGCTCAGAAGGTGGTGGCGCTGAGGAAGAAGCAGCAGCTGGCCATCGGACCGTGTAAATCTCTACCCAACTCCCCGAGTCACTCGTCTGTACCCGCTGCAGCCATACCCTCCGTACACCTGAACCAGGTAAGCTCCGCCCCCTGTCCAGCCAGGACTCTGATATGTCTCAAGGTTTTTGTCTCTGTTTGTCTGTCCGTCAATGGACAGGGCCTGAGGTACAGCTGGTCTGGACCATTCTCCTGTGTGTGTGTGTGTGTGTGTGTGTGTGTGTGTGTTGGTAGTAACCATAATTCCAGGTGTTTACAGTCTACTGAGTGATTATGCCTGTCCAAAAATACCTAACTGATTATCTTACTCAGAAATCTGTTCCTCTTTATTCCTCTTTACACTCTCTATTGTCACTCTCTTTCTGTCACACTTTCATTCTCGCCGTCTTTCTCACTCTGTCTGTCTCTCTCTCACTGTGTCCTTCTCTCTATCGTCTCTCTTTTTTGTTTTGTCTGTCTGTCTTCGTCATCTCCGTTTCTGTCTCTCTTACTCTCCTGTCGTTCTGTTATTTGTATTCGTCTCATTCTTGTGTCTCTCTATTGTCTGTCTGTCTCTCTCTCTATCTGTCTCTCTGACTCTCTTTCTGTCTCGGTCTCTCTGTTTATTTCTTTCTGTTCTTTCCTTCTCTATTGTCTGTCTCTCTCTCTCTCTCTCTCTCTCGCCTTTCTCACCCTCTCTCTGTCACTCGCTATGTGTCTCTCTCATTTACTGTCTGTCTCTCACTGTCTCTGTGTCTGTCTTTCTCTTTGGTCTTTATCATTTGGTCTCACTTTCTTCTGTCTCTATCTGTTGTTTTATCTGTCTCTCTTGTCTCTCTTTCGCTCTCTGTCTGTCTCTCTCACTATGTCCCTCTCTCTGTCTCTCTTTCTGTCTTACTCCACTGTATGTCCCTGTTCTTTGTCTCTTTCTGTTGCTTTATCTCTCTCCCTGTCTTTTCTTCTCTGTCATCTGTATCTCTCTACTGTCTGTCTGTCTCTCTTTTTTTTTTTTCCCCTCTCTCTCTCATTCTCACTGTCTTTCTCTTATTCTCTCTCTTTCTTATTGTCTTTCTGTCTTTATCTGTTTTTTTTCTGTCTCGTCTGTATCGTCTCTCTCTTGCTCTCACTGTCACTCTCTCACTTTCTTTCTCTCACTCCCTGTCTTCCGCTCTCTGTCTGTCTGTCTCTGTCTCACTGTGTCCCTGACTCTATTATCTCTCTTTTTGTTTGCATCTGTCTCTCTCTCTCTCTCTCTCATGTCGTCTCTCTTTCTCCCTCTTGCTCTCTTTCTGTCTCATTCTATCATTTGTGTTCTCTTGTTCTTGCTCTCTCTCTCTCTCTCTCTCTCTCTCTCTCTCTCTCTCTCTCTCTCTCTCTCTCGCACTCTCTCTCTCAGGCTGCTAACGGAGGGGGTGCCCCATTCAGTGACTACTCCTCCTCAGTGCCCTCCACCCCCAGCATGGGGCAGCGGGAGATGCGCATCGAGACCATCGCTGCCTCCAACACGCCCACACCCATCCGCAAGCAGTCCAAACGCCGCTCCAACATCTTCACAGTAAGTATGAGGCAGCTGATGCAGAGCACCACACACTCGCATTACTGAGAGAGAGAGAGAGAGAGAGAGAGAGAGAGAGAGAGAGAGAGAGAGAGAGAGAGAGAGAGAGAGAGAGTATCCTCAGCTCCAGGCCTCCAAGCAGCTCGAGCATTGTAGAGCAGCTCTCCTAAGCCTCCTGCTCTGATCAGATCTCAGTGGCTCATCTGATTTAGCACAGAGTCGTTTCTCTGATGGACATACGAAGCTGAACAGTATTAACCAAGACTAGAACCAGCTTAGAAAATGCTTTAATTCAAATGATAAATCAGTGGCACTTTATTAGCCCTAAACCAAGGAGACCATCAAGTCCCAGGTCTGAAAACATAAATAACAGTTGTATTGTTTAGCTTTATGATCCATAACGACTTTTTGAATGAGGCATAATATAAAGATATTGCCCGCATCCTTAGAGAACCATCCTGCAGAAGCTAAAGGAAAAGCTCGGCCTGCTGGAGCTTTGTAAAAAGCAAACAAACAGCATGCGTAGAAAAATAAATGTGACTTTAAACAAAGTCATGGACGCAGATATGTATCGTTACCTTATTATTATGGAGTGTGATTAAGACTAAAGACGTCTGTCTGTCTGTCTGTCTGTCTGTATCTCTGTCTGTCTCTTTCCCTCTGTATTGCTCTCTCTCTCTCTCTCTCTCTCTTGTTCTCTTTCTTGCTCTCTCTCCATCTTTATCTCTCCCCCAGCTGTCTTTCTGTTTGTATCTGTCATCTTTCTGTCTGTCTCTCTCTCTGTCGTCTCTGCCTCTGTCTCTATGACAGGTTTTCCATCCGCCAAGTTTTTGCTAATTTTGAAAATGCACAAAAAAAGAGTTTTACACCAGGAGGAAGTGGAAAAGTTAAGGTATAAGAATATCGCTAAACGATGACGTTTCAAGTTGCAAGCCACATGATTCCGCTCCACCTGATCAGAACAAAAAGGCAAATAAAATCGGCATTATGTTTACGTCTGATTTACTAGTCGACCGACTCCCGACAGTCTCCGAACGGCAAAGGACACAGCCTTAAAGATCGTAAATGGCTGTAAAGGTTTAAATGTAAAAGATTTAAAAGATAGATTTAAATTCCTCCATTTTTGCTGGTTTTGATGCCACCATGAGTCATAGTAGCCTACGTTATCTAAAGTTTCTTCGCATACCTGCAGTGGATGGAAACACGACTTAACTTGCATTTTCTTCTTCCGAAATTTCGTAAATTTGTTCTCTTATCGTTCCTGTCTCTGTCGTCTCTCACCCTCTTTCTGTCTCTTGTCTCCCTGTCTCTGTCTGTCAGTCTCTTGTTTCTCTCTGTCCTCTCTTGCGAACGACGCTCATAATTCAATCGTTTATGCGCCTGGTTGTCGCTAGTTAACGTTAGTCGGTGCGTGATTTTGATCGCACATCCCTTATAACCGCTGATAACAGATTTACTCATAGTAGGGAGCTGTAATAACTCATATAAATCGATACTTGCTGCAGATCCTGAGGGATCCAAAAACTAAACTAACGAGACAGTCCTAACACACCTCTGTGTAACTGAGCCGATGGAGCGTGAGGCTTAGCCAAGCAGCCGCAGCCGTTTGCAGGCCTGGAGTTAGAGGACTCCAAAAACCACCAGATGGAGCCACTGAGTCTCACTAAGCCCTCGTCTAAGAGCCAAGCTTTCCTAATAGCAGACAGTCAGAGGCCCTGGGCTTTATCGCTTAATCTGACCGGCTTCATCAGTTCTACCCAACAGAGGTTATACCGTGAATATGTAACGTTAGATCAGTTTATAATCTCGCTCCTTAGAGACCATCGTTCGAGTGCTGTATGATTTTATATAGGCGCCACCTTAAAGCACAATTTGAGGATTTAAGCACAGTTTATCACACACTGACCGTTTGGGATGGTGAGTAAAGGCTCGGCTGTATCCCAAACCACTCAGAGCACTATTTACACTCGTTACTGATTATTGGCACCTGAAACTGAAGATCACACCAGACCCTAGTTTTATTCTCTACGTAGCCTGTTGCAGAAGTGTGTGTACACCTTTAAGGGAGGTTACACTCCGTAGTGGGAGATGTGGGTAACCTGTAAATAAAACCCCTAAATTGCCACAGCGCGAGTGTTTGACTATTTTGAATCTTGTTATAACCTTGCATGAATAAATAAATAAACAAACAAAACTGCGAGTCACGAAGGAATTATGTCAAGGACTTGTTGTTTTTGTAGAAAAACATTCAACATTAACATCGATTCACGCTCGCTCAGGCCCTTATCGCTCCAAATCAGGGATAAAAGGTAACGTATCCTGAGCAGGACAGACTGAGGCGGCTTCGTCACGCTTCATTTATGCCCAGAAAATCTTTAAATTATCTTTAATCTTTAAAATATTGCATTACTAAATCATACTACAAATAGTCCTAAACTAAGGAAAGCAAAGCTTTCAAGCAGAGTTCAGAGTTGACTTTATAAAAACTTGGCATCCTTAATCAGGGGCTTTTCTGCAGTGTTTCCCCGTCACTATTTGGTACCCCTATTTGGAAGGGGTGCTAAAAAAGTAGCAGGTACTACTATCTGCAACTTTTGCCCAGGGCCATTAGTACGTTTACATTCGCAGAATTTGCAGTCAGGTTAGAGCCCTTGTCCTTCTGATTAGTGATCCAGGAAGAACTGATGAAGCCTGTTGGGTTGAGGTTTTCTTAGGAAGCCCCTTCCCTTGACCTGCACCTGCTACACATTGAAGATGATAAACTCCTTAGAAAGGCTAAGACTGATTTTTATTAAACAAGTTAAAAAAGGGCAGATTCTTGCTTGGCAACTGTTTTACTTTTTACTCCTTTTTTAATTTTCCTAAAGTAATTCTTTTGTACGCCAAGCGAACGAGCTTCTTAATCTGTCTTGAAACGTTGCATGTTGCAAGTCTTCTCTTTTAAGAGAGCTTCTGTCACTTTGCCCCGCCCCCCTCCCGCCACCACGTCAGTCAACCAATCAACGCCAAGCCCCTCCCCCTTCTCTTCTCACTTTTAACAGACGTTCGCCTAGCGGCCTTTCTGCCGGAGTCAAAGACGGGGGCGTACTCTCGCGCCCCGTTCCTGCTCCGATCTAACCGATCGACCACCAGTCCCCGCGTTCAGGCCCAAAACCCAATCAGGAGACCCCCTGGAGGATGATTGGCGGCTCTCGTGCTAGCTCCCCTGTCCTCTTTTCTCCCTCCCTCCCTCGATAGGTAGTGTCAAACCCCGCGCCCGCGGAGCCGAAGCACGCCACCTATCCCGTCTGGGTGCCCGAGTGGCCAAGCGAGCGCAAGTTCCAACTCATGACCTTCTGAGGAGCAGCTCCACCGACGTGGGGGGTGGGTAAAGGGGTGCGGGATGGAGGGAGCGGAAAAGGGGCAATAAGATCTCCACGGACACGGAATGGCGAAAGATTTCAGCGAGGGCAAGGCAACCGGAGATGAGACGCTCACCCAAGCAAGCATCACGTCTGCAGCGGTGCTGATCGGTTCAGGAGGAGTCTACGCCAATGGAGACGACCAACCATCCAACCATCCATCTATCCAACCATCCATCCATCCATCCATCCGTCCATCCTTCATTTATTCATTTATTGATTGATTTTCACTCATCGGTTCTGAAATCATTCGCCTCGTTCTTCCTTCAAGCTGCACTTCAGCGTGGCCTTATGACCTTGCGGCACGTCCTCACGCTATCGAATAGCAAAGAGAGTGCCGCCTCAAATTTCTATTCTCAACACAAACAGAAGTTGCTTACGATTGGCAAACCAGTTGGCGCTGTTGCCTCACAGCTCCCTGCTTCGATATCTGGTCTGGAATTTGCATGACCTCCCCATATGAGTTTGCTTGGGGTCCCACATTCCAAAGACGTGCGTCGGGTCAGCTGGCGTCTCAAAAGTGTCCCAGAGTGTGCCCCGCGATGGATTGATGCCCTGACTAGGGTTAGTCTTGCACGCTGTGCTGCCAGTTGAGCATTAGTACTCTAGGTACTCCAGTTTCCAAATACAAAGATCGCGGTGGCGTTTTTGGACGTGGCGTGAACTCTCTCATCGTGGAGAATCATGTTGAAATGAATGTGTTTTCGCTCATGACCGTCTAGTGTGGCCATGCATTTACGCAATAGTTTGGGCACCGATCAATAAATGAATTTTATTGAAGACTTTAAAAAATAATAAGAGTAAAATTTGGCATGTAAAAGTGTTAGGTCACCGACCCATTTCGGCTTGGGATCAGACCACAAATTGTGTGTAAATATAGCGTTTTTCCTAATTTTAAAAATCTAATTTTACTTAAAAAACGTCTGAGACTAAGGATGGCATGTTTTTGGCTTTCGTCCTGTCTAAAATTTGACCAAATTCCACATTTTTGGGTTTTCCTGAAGAAATATTTCAGCCACAAACTGGGCACAGGCTCCCTTGACGGGACGCCGGTTCGTTGCAGGTGTGGCTCTGGTTGTGTTCAACCACCGCTTGGGCTCGAACCCAGATCACCACAGTGTTCGGACTGCGAATGGGCGGTGAGCCATGCGAGCGGCACTCATTTTTATTTATTATTTTATTTTTAGCCTATTTATACACATTTCTACTGAGTGTAGAAAAGTGTTTAGAGGTTTTACTTTGTGGATGCTTAATACTATGCTAAACTATAAAAATAAAATATAATATAAACGTGTATAAATATAAGAGCCTGGTCCTAAATCTCCATTTTTTTTTCAATTCGCCTCAGAGTACAGAGGACTGAATTGGCGCCATTTTGAAACCGTGGTTCGTTCGAGCTCGTTCGTGCAGAGGATGAAATTGTTCGGGAAAACCACACAGAATTGTAAAGAGATCACGCAGGAAATGTGCCGAAATGTGTTTAAAAACATTTAAACACAGATTAGTCGTTCGATCTCGCGTCGGGCGATACCGATTTCAGACGTTCACCACTTCTCAGATCCATCTCCATCAGCATGCGTGCGTGTGCGAGTGTCCGCCACTAGATGTCAGCAGAGGACAGAAACCAATAGTCACGCAGTGCTTCCAAGGTACTTAGGGAACGGCCGCTAATATGTTCCTCATCGGTACGCCGTGCTGTCCGCTGTCGTGTCCGTGTGAAAGGATGGAAATCGCTCCGTTTCATCCATCCACCCATCCCTCCCATCCATCCACCTTATAAAGAAATCAAGCTGCGTCTGTCCTGTCACCTGTTTGTGTCACTTATTGCAGATTAGCTCCTCTGCTTCTCACACAAAGGGCTCTGCAGCTGCTCCTGCGTTAGAAGGGCCCTTGGTGGCGTGATGGCAGAATAACACGGTGCCTCAGAGCACCTCAGAAAGTCAAACACACACCTACAAACACACACACACACACACACACACACACACACACTCACACACAAAGCATGCTGCTTTATCCCCAGTGCCCTTCCCCGAACACGTCACCCCCTTCTTAAAGCACTCTGGGTAACGCATCATGGCTTTGAACACGTCCAATGTCGGGATTGCTACCAAAAAAACTAAAGCAAAGCAAAACGGAACAAAAAAACTGAACTGATCTGGACTGGACCTTTTCTCGCTCTCATTCGGACACTTTTTAAACCCAAACGCGGACTCTCGCCATGACATCACGATGCCTTTTTTTGCCACAAGCAAGGACTTTAAAGACGTGCCAAGACACTTTCTGTTCGTCCCCTTCTTTTTTCTGCTTTCTCTTTCTTGTTTTCTTTCTTCCTTTCTTTTTTCGGGTTTCAAATGTCTCGTCGTAAGGGAATCAGGATTGTCGCGGAGCAGGGAATGGATAGGGAAACGTTCTCACGCTCCAGTTCGCCAAGCGCCCGAAGGCGGCCTCGTGATATGGAGACCCGTGTGGCGTCGAAACCGTCCCCTGTTTCTCGTCCCTACGTAAATCTGTAGTGAACTATTGTGAGGGCAGCACGAGGACAATTTCCTCACCAGTCCTGCGGTAATAGAAGTTCTTAACAGGATAAAAACTTGAGTGAACGCTTCTTACACACCGAATTTTCGACGGATCTTTGACCGAAACGCCGCAGTGCATTATGGGCATTCCTGGTGCGTTAGGGTATGTTGTTAATTGTGGGAGCTCGTACGGTGAACGGGGGACAGTTTCAACGCAGCACTGACGTTTTTAAGGATTCTTCGTGTTTGGCATGAATTTGTTCGTACTTGCTAAACCGCCCTCTCAGGCCGCGTTCACAAGCCCGGCGCGGGGCGTGAGAACGTCGTATGAAGGCCTTCATAAACCAAACAGCGCAGGGAACGGAACTGAAAATGCACTGACTTGTATGAATGTAGTCTTTCTTTCTTTTTTTAAATCTGTTTGTTGATTATCCGAACTGTTTGCTCACAAAGCTGTGGAAAGATCGAGTGTTTAAAAATATAGACTGATGCGCATCTTGTACGGAAAGTTTTATTTACAGATGGTATTCGAGAGAAAGTATATTCTATAGATATATCAGATTCTCTTTAAAAAAAAAAAACACACACACAAAGAAAAAAGAAAGAAAAACACCACTACAGCGCCTCCGTCGTCCTCGTCTGAGCTGCACCGCCTGGTTCGGCCCTGCCGATTCTTTCCAAGTGAACCTGTGACTTGATTTGTATGGTGTCTGTACATAAAGAAATATATTAAAAAAAGAGAAATAAAGTGTTAAAAATGAATCGGCGAGTGCTTTCAGTCTTTCTGCCATTTGTGAATGAGCATCCTTCATCTTGTACGTGTGCAGACGTGTGAGAGAGAGAGAGGGGTTTTTTTTTTTATTACTAACTTATTAACTTTGGGATGTATTTTTGAGATGCATCTCTGCAGCAGAAGATGGACCCAGAGATGCTCATGCTTTCTGGTTTTGATCTGAATTTGTGTAACAGTCTAACCCTAACTCTAACATTTCTCAGCTTCCCACAGGTGGCGCTGTTAACAAAGACGCACTGTAACGCCTTTCTTTTGTTGTCCTAACTCTGATCCTCTGATTCCAGCTGTTTAAAATGTAAAATGGTTTGTGATTTAACCCCTGGTAATCAAACCTGACCTGTTTGTCCTGTGTGTGTGTGTGTGTGTGTGTGTGTGTGTGTGTGTGTGTTTCTGATCTGCACGCTCGTTGTGCCGCTGTGTGTGTCGCGCTCTTTGGCTTGCGCGCTGCTCGTTCTCACCGGCTCTGTGTTTGTTTCCGTTTTTGCCCGCGCGCCCGCTCACCGCGCCGCCCCGCGCCTCCCATCAGCGCCTGCGCCCATTCCTGCGCTGTGTGTGGCACTGATCGCCTCGTTGTCTTGTTTCTTTGCAGTCGCGGAAAGCCAGCGAGCAGGCTAAGGGCGCTGAGTGTAAAACAGACAGCATAGGCAGTGGGAGGGCCATTCCCATCAAGCAGGTAGGTGCCCCTTACAAAACACGCCTCATACTACGCTGCCGGCAAGAGGTGAGTAAACGAAACGCTGCTCCTCACCACCACTAGGTGGCAGTGCAGGACCTGATATGGAAACGCAAGCCGTTTGGCGTCGGAGTTTGCCCACAGGGAGCCCGGTGAACATCTCCCTGTGTGCCCGCTCCTGATTACGATTACGCCTGGTTACACGTGGCGTTGGCGCGTCTTTGTAGCGTTTCGCTTTACGATAGATGTGCAAGATGGATAAACGTACCGTGGAATCTCGGAATTCGAACTTAATTGCTTCCGAAGGCTGTCAGAATTCGGATTTGTTTGAAGGAGGTTGGGTCGTATGCGTACAGGTTTTATCGATGTTTGAATTCTGAATGTTTGCCAATTTGGGGGCCAAAAACATTTTCAAACAGGCCGTTCAATGTCCGAATAGGATGCCGTCTGAAGCAGAGAACTGATTTATTGATTGATTCAGTTGATTTGGGACGCCTGGTGTCGGGTGAATTTGGCGACGGCGCTTTCTGGAAGTGCTCACCCAATGCCCGCCTCAGCAGAAATCATGTTCTGAATTTAGAATTTCGATGGATTTCGTTTTTCACTATTGACACTTTGTTCGATATATTAGTGAGATATTCGATACTTTATTATAAAATCAGCTTTATGTTTTTAAACTCTTCGGTTCTCGACATGTTCGGCCTACGATGGATTTGTCGTAACGTCTCCCAATCGGCCGGTATGTGGTAGGAACCTGGAAATGCGTTCAAATAAAATAAAGCGTCCGTCTCTCTCCGTAGCGTTGATGGTTTGTGGTTTGCGCCTGCAGCTCTGCGGATTATTGATCAGCGATCGTGAGCTGATATGATCAGTAATTGATCTCCTGGTGTAGCTGAGCTGCTCCACAGATGTCAAGATCCTTCCTGATTGCTCACCAGGGCTTAGTCACCAGAAACCCAGAGCCACACACACACACACACACACACACCCCGGGCCTTTCCCTGCCACTGTATATCAATTACACTCATCCTTTCAAGATAATCCCTCTTAAGCGGCGGCATTGTGAGCGGCGGCCCTGCATTGAGCCGTCACTGAGAGAGAGATGAGAGCCAGAAAGAGAGAAGGTGGTCATGGTGGGACACCTTTCAATGGGCCTGATTGCTCGGCCAGTCAAATGCACAATCGGGAAGATCAAAGTGCCAATGGGAGTATAATTGCCTCCCACCGGGCAAATTACACACTGTGGGCTCGAACCCTCCCACCACACACACACACACACACACACACACACACACACACACACACACAGAGCCATCTGTAAAAATGGTAAATAGGGCCAACAAAGCTCAGGGGCGACGCGGAAAAGCTGTCAACACTCAGCCTTTGTGCTTATCAGCACCAAGAGCCCGGGTCTCCTCCCCACTCCTTCCCTCGCTCCTCCTCCTCCCCCGGGGGGCGCACTACTGACAGGACTTTCTGTTTGGCATAAAATAGTGATGCAGTACAATAAAATGATGCCTGGAATTTAGTGGTTAAAACCCTGAGGTTAAGGGAGCTTTCAGCCCGGACGTGCCACCAGGCCATCGTCACTGCCCAGGAGCCGCCCTGTGCAGGGCGCATGCACAAGTTCATGCTAGGAAACCGTAGAGATCTAGTGCACGTCTTTGAAATGTGGAAGAAATCGGTACAGCTCATGGGACCCCACACACTCTCGGACTCGAACCCTGGCCTCTAGAGCTAATACCTAAGTCAGGTAATGCCCGGTTGACCCGGGGTCAACCCCTAATGAGCTGAGCCTGTTTAAATCAGCCGGCCTCCACACACAAACACGGGCCTAAGCTCCTTAGTTCAAGTGTTAAATAGCACACGAGATCCTCCCTAATCCTCCCGATTAGGCCCGGACCCCCCTCGCGCCTGCGTTTGGCCCCCTCGGGCTCGAGGCCTTGCTTTGTTTGTCCTGGCCCCGAGCTGGAGGAGATAAGGGAACAATCCGGCGCTTTGAAGGCGCTCGGGATCACACGGCCTAATCCCGAGTTCGCAAAGGGCCGCCGGAGTTCAGCACATACAGAGGGGCAGGGGCGCAAATCGGATTTCGGGTTTAGCCTCCCTCCAGTTGAGCTCCGCAGATTTGAGGTGTACGTTAGAGCCTATCGTGAACCTTTACGTGGAACCAGAGAGTCTGGAAATGAGTAACAGACGCATCGTAGAGAAACTGAAGCTGTTTGGAATGCGAGGGAGGGACCGGAGAGATCAGTGGACGTGTGATGTGAGGATTAGACCCCATTGTTAGCAGATACACCCTAATACCCACTTGACCCAGGGTCGAAGCCTAATAAGGGCTTCCTGTTTTAAAGGGCGAGCCCCCCCGTGCTGCTTCAAAACACAGGGTCTGACGGCTTTATAAACAAATTAGTTTCGGACGCTCTTTATTAACCACACAATCCGTTTGTAAGAAATATAACACGTGTGTGTATTAGGTCGTCCTAAAAGTCCATGTTCCGTTTGCAGGGCATCCTCCTGAAGAGAAGCGGCAAATCCCTGAACAAGGAGTGGAAGAAGAAGTACGTCACGCTGTGCGACAACGGGGTCCTCACCTACCACCCCAGCTTACACGTGAGTCGAGACCTCGTTCATACGGATCACGACTTTGCCGAACAGTCCGGACGGAGTGCGCCGGCTCTGGCTGGATCCGCCGGCAGCATCCGTCTCTGTCAGGACCCCCCGCGGGTTCTTTATACCTCTTAAACTGTCCCGGTGGACCGCTCCCCCTCCTTTCTCATTAGCTCTCGCCTGCTCTCGCTCTTTTTTCCCCCCTTTTCCTTTCTGTTTCTCTGCGTTTTTTGCTCCTTTGTAACCCAGACCAGGCCGATCCAGTCAGGGTCGTTAGTGTAAGGAGATCATCGGGAGCGTCTGATCATACGCTCGTACGGACCTTAAAAATGGCGCTCTGACTCGTACGGACCTTAAAAATGGGCCAGAAGCTTCATACAGTGATCTGATCCGTAGCCCATGAAAAGGTTTGAAGAGCTCATTGGAGGACGTCCCATTACGGACAGTGGTTTAAAACTCCAGCAGCACTGCTGTGTCTGATCCCTTCGTATCAGCACAACACACTAATATACACCCCCCCCAAAATAGGACATGTTCTGTGGGGGTCCTGACCATTACAGAATAGAGTAAAGGGGACTAATAATAATTATAGTAATAATAGTAAAAATTATAATAATAGCAATAATAGTAGTAGTAGTAATAGTTATTATAATTATAATTATTAATAATTATATAATAATTATTGTTATTGTTTATTGTTATTATTATATAGTCGTAATAATAATAGTAAAAAATAATAGTAATAGAATTATTTTAATAATTATAGTAATCGTAATAATAGTACTAAT
Source organism: Ancistrus triradiatus (assembly GCA_025084515.1). Lineage (NCBI taxonomy): Eukaryota > Metazoa > Chordata > Actinopteri > Siluriformes > Loricariidae > Ancistrus > Ancistrus triradiatus. The sequence goes on along the minus strand of JAJAGP010000197.1, from coordinate 339,798 downwards.
AATTATAATTATAGACCTAATAATAAAAAAATATAATAGTAAGTATAATAGTAATAAGTATTATAATTATAGTATTACTACTTATAGTAAAAATAATAATAGTACTAACAAATAGTAGTTATAGTAATAATATAGTAATAATAGTAAAAGTATAATAGTAAAAATAATAAGTCGTAATAATTATTATACTAATATTAATAATAGTAGTAATTGTAGTAGTAAAAGTAATTATGATAATAATAATAACAATAGTAATAACAATTGTAGTTATTATTGTAATTATAGTAATATTAATGCTAATAATAATAATAATTATTATTATTTTTATTATTATTGTTATTATAAATATAGTCATAATAATAATATTAATAATAATAACAACAATAATAGTAATATTAGGATTATTCATTATAGTAATCGTAATAGTAGTAAAAAGAAAATATTACTAATGTTTATAATTATAGAACTAATAAAAATTATAATAGTAACAATTATTATTATAGTACTACTAATAGTAAGCATGACAATAAAAATAAATAGTAATTATTATAATAATAATAATAATAATATAGTAATAATAGTAAAATAATAGTAAAAGTAACAGTAGTAATAGTAAGTCATAATTGTAGTAGTAAAAGTAATTATAATAATAACAATTGCATTAATAACAACTGTAATAATAGTAAAAATAACAGTATCAATAATATTAGTATGAATAGTAGTAAAATAACAATAATATAATAGAGTAATAGTAAAAATAGTAAAACTACAAATGACAACAGTAATAAGTTCAGTACATGTTAGTAATAATAATAGTGCTAATTAATAATAAGTAATAATAGCTAGTAGGGTTGCTTTAGACAGCACAGGAGGAAGCGCGGAGGTTCTGCGTCCGGTGTCCCGTGTGGACGTTACTTAGAGCTGAGCCGCGCCTCGGCAGCGCCGGTGTCTCATGCTCTGATGTAGCCTAATGCCAGTACAGCCATTCCGCCAAACAATGGAATAATTACAGGTGAGTTCCGGCGTGCGCTGTTCCCCCGGAGGCCCTCGTACCTCGTCCGCCTGGGCGCGGCGCTGCTCTCGTACGCTCGGCTGACGTAGCTTACGCGACGGGCGCCTTCTGGCTCGGGCGTCATTGCTTTGTGCTCAAGCCATTAGAGGCTGGACACCTGTGGCTCGAGCATCCTGCAAGTTCCATGAGTTACTCACTCCATTTAACTGCAGCGCGAGAGCTGTGTGCGCGCGAGAGAGCGAGAGCGAGAGAGAGAGAGTGAGAGAGAGAGAAACTGTTTAATTTTGCATTGCAGCCAGCAGAGCCGTCCCACAATCCCCTTCTGTTAATTCTGTCTGCTACATCAATTAAATTGTTTGCAGAAACTAATTGAATATGGCTTAATCACACATCTTAATAGCTTTCTGCGCCTCGAACTGGCTGTTAATTCCTGCAATAAAGTGAAATGAGAGCGCTCACTGGGTAATTAGCAGCGAGGCTTTTGAAGAAATTAGTGCTTTATGGTGCGCAGGATAAACGCGCCGGAGTCGGCACGAGCCGTTCAGGGGCCGAAGTCTCTGCACGCCGTGGTGTTTTTTTTCTGCTGATCGGGGTGATTTTCACCTTGGCTTGGCCCATTTGGTTTGGTGCGAGCGCCCCATCTGAACAGAACGGCCCGATTTAAATGAGAATGAGTCTGTTTGCGATCGTTACAGCTAATTCTGCTAATCTGCGCGAGCAGGGATGCAGGTGAAGTTAATTGCACGGGCTTTTGTGTTCCGCGCGACGGGAAGCGGGATCTTTGAAACCGAGGAAACTTTGCGCCGGCTTTGTTCTTCGGTTCTGAATTCCCTCTGGCTCTGTTTTTCAGGATTACATGCAGAACGTCCACGGGAAGGAGATCGACCTGCTGAGGACCACCGTCAAGGTGCCGGGCAAAAGGCCGCCCAGGGCCGTGGCTACGGTGGCGCCGAGCGCCAGCCCCAAGGCCAACGGCCTGACCAAGGACAGGAGCACGCTGCAGCTGGGCATCGGCGCCACAGGTGACTTAGCAGGCGCTACACATTTAACGTCCGTGTGACGGACTGGCGTCCCCTGACCGGCGACCACTGGGTAATGGGCTCTCCCCACTCCGACCCCGACCATGCCCGTGAAGAGTGGTGATAAGACCCTGTCCTGGCACGCCCTCAGGTGGATATGTACCCCGGTCGGGATGCCAGTCCATCGCAGGACTTAATTCATTTTCACATTAGTTCCGGGTCAAAGGGAGTTAAACTCTAACCAGCAGCACAGGGCACGAGGTGGGAACCAACCCTACCCAGGGTGCCACACAAATACTCTCACTGTAACTCTTTAGAGGCACCAATTAACCTCGTGTGTGGAATGTGATTGGAATGTAGTCTTCGTAATTAGAAATAATAATAGTAGTAAAAATCAAAAAAACAATCGTAGTAGTAGTAAAAAAAAAAAAGTAATAATTATATTAATAATAATAGTGTTAGTAATAGTAAAAATAATAAATATAGCAAAAATTAAAAAATAATAATAAAGGTAATATAGTAATAGTACTTGAAGTGATGATGATAATAGTAAAAAAAAATTATATTAATAATAATAATATATATATATATATATATATATATATATATATATATATATATATATTAATACTGATAATAGTAAAAGTAATTATTATAATAATAATAGTTTTACTGATAATGGTAATATATTAATAGTAATAAATGGTAATAATTATTATATTATTATTATTATTATTATTATTATTATTATTAATAGCAGTAATAATTATAGTAATAACAATAATGGTAAAAATAATAATAATAATAGTAATAATACTGTCGTTCCGTCATTCATTTTCACACAAGTGCCCATTCAAGGGGAGTTGAACCCTAACTGGCAGCACAGGGCACAAGGTGGGAACCAAACCTAGACTGGGTGCCACACACACACACACACACACACACACACACACACACACACACACACACACACACAGTGACACTTTAGAGGAACTCTAAAATTTGGAGGAAACATGCAAACTCCACACAGGCGGGATTCGAACCCGGGATAATAACTCTGGAGAATAATGAGTAATTCCAACCTTAAATCCGAATAATGTTGAGTTGATCGTTTCAGCTTCTTGAGTGTACAGATAAACGTGCAGTTAGTTTGCTGGCGTCTCTGGCGTTTGTGGTCGTGTGACAGAAGCATGTTCCGGTTATAAGCCTAATGATGAGGATGGGGCGAGGCTGGCACTGTTCCATTAAGAGCAGAAATAAAGCGCCGAGGCTCGTCGGCCCCTCCTGAGACCGCACCGAGCCGAGGTGAGGGAAAGGTGTAATTGGATTTAGGGGGTTTACATTAAAAGTAATTAATAAAAATGAGACTCTCAGCTCGGGCTTGGTTTTCGTGCCACGCTCCAGGCTATGTGCTTTCATGCTCGTAATCCCAGCGCAGGAAGGACCTGAGGGAGTCCCGGTGCTCTGGATCAGGTCCAGGATTCTGGCTTCTGGGTTAATTAGTTAAACGGGCAAAAGGACGGATGGGGTTAGGACCCGGGGTCAGGGGGAGGAGTAATGTATTTACTAAGCAGCAGGTAACTGTGATGTGTGTACGCCTTATAGAGAGAGATTTAGCTCTGTCTGTCCTTTGTGTTACACTAGAGACTGCAGTGAGTAATTTGGTATGTTCTTCAGTTCAGCATTTGTAATTCAGGCTCTTTATTCAGAATTAATAGCAGATCTGTATGTTGTTAATATTCTGCTACACAGACCCCCATAGTAACCAGTCTGTCTGGCTTTCACCGTCCTTATATTTATGGTCACACAGAGGCAGCATTAAGGTCTGCAGTTTGTGTTTGTGGTGAAACTTTTAGTTCTTGAACTCCTCGAGTCTCATTTTTTTCCTGTTAAACTCCTAAAAGTCTGCCTTTAAATGCCATCATTCTCTCTAGTTCCTGACACGAGAGCCTTTTTCCCCCCGATCCGTCTGAAATGGTGTTAATTTCAACTCGAGAGCGAGGGAGCACGGGAGCGCCGCGGCCCTCCGCCTGGGTCCGGGCCCTACACTTGATTATGCAATCTGATTTTGATTTCATTAGGCATGCAATTGATGCGAGCGAACAAAGGGGTAATTTTTCATTCATGGCACTCTAGCTGAGCGCTGTCTTTCCCTTTCGCCTGTAATTCATTCAACACCTCCCCTTCCAAAAAACCGGAGACCATTAGGGACGCTTTGGGAGGGAGGAGGTGAGGGAGAGAGAGCTGGAGCGAATGAAGGAGGCTAAATGAATGAACGCATGTGTCCTGAGAGTAAAGAGGAGTCTGTCTACATGAGGCTCGCTCTAATCTTTCTGCTAAGTACTCACCGGAACCGCTTTAAATATGACGCCCGGCGACAGAACGCCATATCGCCGTGCTAATGGTCCTGCCCATCAGCCTTAATCAGCGACGCCTCCCTCAGAGCTACAGCACGGGCAGAGCAGAGCCGCGGCGGCGCAGACACGCTCGCGTTCACTTGTATTTATGTTAATGCAGATCTTTTCGGGTCTGCTCGTACCATTCTGTCAGTCACACCCCCGGTCCGCCACTCCCGAAAAAGGAAACGTCCTCCTGTTAGCGGGTTAGCCTCCCAGACACCTTGGAAGAAAACTGGAAGGAAGGTTGGATGGGATGCCAACCAGGCTGGTTTAAGTTGGCGAGGACTTGCCCTTTTTGAGTGTAGGCATGGTGTGGGTTCACACCCTTGGTTCTTGGCTTCCAGGGCATCAGCCTGGCGATGGCTATCGGCATGTCCAATCTTTGCTTCCATGGTCTTGCTCCCTGATTCTAGGGTGTTGGTCCGTTGCGGGCTCTCGTCGTTGGGTGATGACGATGGCCTTCAGGCTGGTCATGCCTCTTAGGGTGTCCAGTCTCAGATTCCAGGGTGTTGGGACCGTGAGGGTTCTCGAGATTGGGTCTTTGTTTCCAGGTTTGGTGAGGGTTCTCATCGTTTGGTCTTAAATTCCAAGGTGTTGGCATGGTGAGGGTTCTGCCATCTGGTCCTGGTTTCCAAAATGTTGGCTTGGTGAGGGGTCTTGCTGTAGAGTTCTCACCATTGGGTTCTTGTTTCCAGGGTTTTAATCATGATGAGAGTCCTGGTTTCCACTGTGGTGGCATGGTGATGGTTCTTGCCGTTTGGTCCTGAATTCCAGGGTGTTGACATGGTGAGAGTTCTCATGTCTGGTCCCAGATACCATGGTGTTGGCAGGGTGAGGGGTCTGCCATCTGGTCCTGGTTTGCAGAGTGTTGGCTTGTTGAGGGTTCTTGCTATTGGGCTATTGGGTCTTGCTAGGGTTCTTGCTAGGGTTCTCATTATTGGGTCCTGGTTTCCAGGGTGTTGGCATGGTGAGGATTGTTGGCTTCTCGCCCTGGATTCCAGAGTGTTGGCATGGTGACGTTTCTCGCCGTTTGGTCCAGGTTTCCACTGTGTTGGCATGGTGATGGTACTGGTTTACAGGATGATGGCTTGGAGTGGTTTCTCGCCTTTGGTCCTGGATTCCATGGTCTTGGCACGGTGTGGGTTCTCCTCGTTGGGTAATGTTGATAGCTCTCCAGTCTTGGCTTTCTAAGTGTTGGCCCATGTTTTTCCTGGGCAGGGTCACGATGGTTCCGCTGTCTATTCCTTGAGGTGTGCCCTGGATGGGATGCCAGTTCATCTCATTACTGGGTATGGGTCACTGTTGCACAATTGGATGATCCTCCCAGTCAGGCTTTTCAGTCTGTTATGCCAGTGTGTGGTGCCCAACCTTGCATAAGGTAAAGCCTGGACTCAAACCCAGGTCGCTGCGGTACGGACCTGGTGTATTTAAGATTAGAAAAAGCTGTAAGATGATTCCATCAGATCTTAAAGACGTAACGTGATCACATGACCCACACGGCCCTCAGATCAGGACACGCAGACTCGTTTATCCACTTGATCTTTTGGCCCAGGCTGCAGACGGTCCGACCCCGGCCTTCCCTCCTTCCCTCCGCCGCTCCCCCCTCCTTCCCCTGCATTAGCATGGACGCCTCATTATCTCTGTACTTGTACATAATGGCTGCGGCTGCTCACAGGGGTCAGGGATCCGCGGCCCCGTGACCGCACGCCTCATCAGCCATCTGAGAAGCTGGAGAAACGATCAGCAATGAGGAAAAATGGCCCCCCATTTAGTGCTAATCGCACCGAGAGAGAGAGAGAGAGAGAGAGAGAGAGAGAGAGAGAGAGAGAGAGAGAGAGAGAGAGAGAGAGAGAGAGAGAGAGAGAGAGAGAGAG